>JAQFZO010000704.1:0-21429 GCA_034695885.1 Geophilus flavus | reverse complement strand
AGAGTAAAACCCTTGTAAACAATTTTGTTATTTTAGAAATAATTGAAATTGATAGTATCATTATTGTAGCAGAATGATGTAGAATCTGGTCTGGAGTTCTTGTGGGTTATGCCATCGGTACAGCAGGTTACTTCTGTCACAGAGACCAAACACGTTAAAATCGAAGAGGGCTTTAAATGGTTTAAATCTGGTAATTTCATTCCCAGATCAGGTAAATTAAAGATTAAAAAGACTTCTAGTCGAACAAGCGAACAGTAGTAAACATAAACATCTATTTTCACAATTAATTTTTTTTTTTCATTCCGTTTAATTCGCAAACGGAGATTTTCTCAGTATGCGTCAGGTCACCGGGACTGGACGGGTGTTATTATTATCCGAGGTTAATGGAGGCGGGTGTAAACTCCAGCATGGAACAGGGTCCCGCAAGAGCCAATGAAGATAAAGCATGCTGGGATATAGCTGTTATTATTATAATAACGTGCGGTGTATGGAACGTGTTGGAAATCAATGCCAGAGGGGGTGGGTATGGTTCGTGGCGGGTATATATAGTTATATATATATATGGGGAAACCGGTGGCTCGACTTTATCTGGATTAGATCGGTAATGACTCGCCTTTCCTAATGGCCTGGTTCTTGGACCACTTGCTCGATGACGTCCAACCAACCAACCGCCCGCCCGCTCATATTCACTTTGGCTTTATGAATGGGGAAAAAGTTTTCTTCGGCTCTTATCTTTTGGAGGGGAAAAGAATATCCAAGTCCGTTTAGAGGGAGAAAAATATAAAAATGAAAAAATATTGGGCTTGCATTTGTTTACGCGGATATCGCGATGAAAGAGGCGAGTCGAGAGAAAGGGTTATGAAGGTATCGCACACGGGGCTTTCTTTATGATGAAGACTGAAGATGTCCGAGAAAGATAATGACGCTCCAACCCATTCAATGTGGCGCGCTTGTAATGTCACATAAACAAGGACGAGGGAATTGATGAAAAAGAAATATTTAAAAAAAAATATTAGAAGAGGAAAAATAAAAATAAAAAAAAATTGTTGCTTGTTTTATTGACATATTACTCGCGTGGTTCCGATCCGATGGCGGCGAGTCGTAGATCAAGCGCACACCACAACACAGACTAATGCGAGCAATTCTCGTCTAGTGGTCCGCAGAGATACAGATGCCACTTTTTCCAAAACTTACGATCGATTACTTTCTTTTATTTTTATTATCATCTTGGTATTATTATTATGGAGGGCGGAGATGAGACAGAGAGAGAAAAGGGTGAGAGTTTTCTCCTTGTTGTTTTTATTAGCGTGCTAAAACCTTCCTTGAGAAGTTTGAGGAGAGGTCATTCATATCTCATCCATCAATGTTTGGGTCGGGAGGGGAAAAAAGGAACGAGATTAAGTCATTAATCAGTGACCGTAGTGTTAAAATACCGACGTTAAAGCACTGATTGCGGTGTTTGGACGGTCTGTCACCGAAAGCAAACCAACACAGTTTCCAAATTGGTCGTTTTCTTGCGTGTTTTGGATGGTCTTTGGAGGTTTCGACGAATTTCCAGTGGTTTTAGGTATGCATATCTATTTTCAGCGGCTATAAAATTGCAATTTTTTACTTTTTGTATGTAGAAAATCGTATGAAAAACCATTGGAATGCAAAACCGAGCAAAACCGCCCAAAAAACTCCTATTAATCACCCTAAAACCCACCCAAACGACCCAAAAACAACACTCAACACCCTAAAACTCATCCAAAACTCCTCCTAATAGGAAAACAGCGATTTTTAAAAAAGCTGTTTTTCCAAAACTTTAAAAGTGTGATGACTTAAGAATCGTACGTGAATCGACCTGACTCGTAAAAGTTGTATCCACGTAGGTGGCTGGAGAGAAACTAGACTCGATATTTCTTGTGCAACTATGCCACGGTCGTTCTTACACGTGGTTCAATTAACTCGAGACTAATCAGGGCAGGGTCGGCCTTGCAGTGACCGATAAGATTTTTCACTGTTTGTGCGGTCCGAGACAGGAGAGAAGGAAGGGAGAAGGTGAGACGCGCGCACCCCTCGCGGTGTGGCAGCCTGATCAGAATGCAAGCAGCAACGCAGCTGATCTGACATCTAATTCTGTGGCCGACCGCACGGGATGACAAATCTAAGCAACGGACGCCCACGACTCTCCCTTCCCCCTTCCCCTCCCCACCACCACCACCACCACACAACACAAACCACGAACCACACTAGCGTCTCCCTCCACTTCCCTCATCCCCTATTGCTTTCCATCACCCTCACGCTTCCATTACTTCCCTCGGGAAGGGGGAATTAAATATAAAAACCGCAATGATGCTCCTCCACAACCTTCATCATTGCGACGCGCGACCGTGAAGTGTGGTGTGTGTGTATGTGTGCACTGGAGTTTGCGAAAACGTACATCAATCGAACGCTATCGCTCGTTTTCAACTGGTAATTTGCCCTAGGTGGGCGTTTGCCAGCGTTCTATCTGACGTGTCATCAGTAGCCCACCCACGGTCCCGACCTGACACTGGGCATTTGTCACGGGACAGGAACGGCATTAGGAAACGCGGCGTGCCCTCTTTCTCTCTCTTTCTCTCTCCTCGACAAAACCAAATTGAAGTAAAAAGCCGGGATTGTGCTCACCTGCAGTGACAAAATGCCTCGCAGATAAAAACTACTCCCGACCGACGACGACGACTCGTCCTCCGTTCCGCCGCCACCGCCGAAATATCGACCCCAACTGGCGAGGAAACACTTTCCATTTTTTTTCCTTAAAGACAACTTTCATTTTTCTTGTTTCGCGTCTTCGTGGTGGGTCCACCGGTTCCTGTAATTTGGGCGCGTCTCGAACGCGTGTCCACAGACCCCCGCGCGACCTGCCCCGGTGTCATGTGGCAGTCGGATCGTGGGTGGTCCGTTTTTAACAGGCCCACGTCCGATGGTTTTATTCCTCTTTTTATAAGGCCCCGAGACCAAAGGGCGTCGCCCCCTCGTTATCACAGGGCCACTTTATGGCCAACTAGATGAAAAAAAAAACTGGGGTTCCCTGAAATACGCGGGAAAAAAATAAAAAATATAAAAAAAAAATAAATCGATGTGGAAAAGGGTTGGGTCTTGGGAGTTAATAGAGAGAACATAAACAGGAGCGGAAACAAGGCGGCCCACTTCCGGTGGCGAGCGCCATTTCATAGAATCGTCGTGACCCGAACCCATTCGTCCACTCGGACAAAAGCCGGTGGCGAGTCGAGATTCGAGGCCTCGGAGCAAAGGGGTCGGCGACGTGAACAAATCATAAGTCGTGGTCCGTCGACTGACCTCGAGTCGTCTGTCAGCTAAAGAGGTCGTGATTAGCGACCTGCACGACAATACGCGCGCACTTCGCATCGACTTGCATCCGATCCCAATATCAATTAATTAACGCAACTTAGTCCATTACCTCCCCCCCACCTCCCTCCCTGCCCCCACCTCCACCACCTCGGTCACCGGCAACCCTATTAAGGGGGAGAAACCCGCCTTCGTGTGACCAACACTGACCGCGCGTGCGACCTTCTTCGTATTTACCGTACAGAGAAGGTCGCAACCTACGACTTCGGCGTCACTTTCGAGCTCATTTTAATGAATTAAAAGTCGACATTTTTGGATTTTTGAATTTTTCGGAGGAAATTGTGTCATTTTGTTGCAAAATTTTTTTATTTTATTTTTTTTGGGGAAAATTTTTTGGAAGTTTTGTGAAATATTCAAGCGTCGCAAAAAGTACGTGTGCGGGCGTCTCTTGATGTGATTGTCACCGCAGCGTTCCGATTCAATTGCAAACAAGAAAAAAAAGGGAAAGCCGAATCAAGACGAGGCTGATTCTCATACCTCACCTCTGACCCGCTCCTCATTTTCTTCCCCCATCTGTCCACCCCACACGTACGACTCATTCTAAAACTTTAACAATTTTTTTTTTCTCTCTTCTTATTTTCCAACGTGTCGAGGTGGGAAGAGGAAAGGAAACCACACACGCTGCACGCACCGACTCCATAACTCCACGTTCAATCATTTATAAAATTAAGAAAAAAAAATTCTTACCGGCCGAAACCTTATAAATGTCGATCCTACCATAACTGGCCACAGATTCATCCAACGGTTTCGGACTCGACACCCAATTCTTAGCAACCTAAAAAAATAAAATAAAAAATAAAATAAGTTTTAAAAATTTTTGATAAAAATTGAAGGATGGAAATATTTTATTTTCTTTTTCCGTCCGTCTCTCTCTAATGAGTTGATTCGCGTAACCTTTGGGGCACACCTGAACACATTAGTGGTAGGATGGTGACGAGGGGTAGAGCAGGTGAGCTGCCAGTGGCAATTAGCAACGCATGGCTTAATATGAGTTGCGTGGTTACCAATCGAATGTAATTTATTCATAAAGCATTAAGGTTAGTGTATTATGGACATTTGAATATATCGATTGGGTGATTCAAACGCATCTTGAGTTACATCAAAACCAACTTACGTTTAACACGTAGTGTCTGATGAGTCGATCCTAGTCACGGGTCAAAGGTGCGTCGACCTGCGGGTCGAGAGGCCAATGCTATCTTTATAAACATCATTATATCGACGACCGATGTCCGAGCCATTCGTTCATTCATTTTTAAACGCTCAAATCGCTCCATCACATCTTTGGAAACATTTTCCTAAACATTTGCAATTTCCGCATTGATCGATACGAGCGCCACTCGAGGGACTTGCAAAGAGAGAAGAGAGAGAGAGAGAGGGGGGGAAAGGAAAACCGCATCATCAACCACAACTAGCTCGTTGCCAGTGATAAAAATGGTCATCAAAACCGACGATCGATCCGTGAAAAACAAAAAAAAAGAAAAATTCAAAATGGCGGACAAAGCGCGTCCTTAATCCGGTATTTATAACACGCGAGTCGGATCAACAGATTTGAGCAATTTGCAATTGTCAGACAGTGTGCTGCCTTGCTTGCCCCCTCTCTGCTCTTCCATTCGACTGTTTTGAATTGCAAACGACATGATAATGAGCTTTAATTAATCGCCCCGCATCCACAAAATGACAAACAACGCCGAGAGAACGCCATCCAGGTATACGGCAAGCAAACAAGCCGGCAACTGCTCCTCGAGAAACCCGGTCGATCGATACACACGGGGTCCATATAAAAGTGGCATGCACACACACATAGTGGACTTTTAAAAAGAATTTTTGTGCGAGTGCACAAATGAGTTTGGGTGTGTGTGTGTGTGTGTGGTGCACGGCAGAGAAACTCGCAACTCCACAGGTGACTCTCGCGATCAATTACGGCGCACCTGTGCCCGCATTGGCATGACGAGAGAGGCACAGGTGTGTCCAAATCGTTGCCCCTCCGTATAATAATTGGGAGATACGTACAAAGTGGTGGATGTCGGTCGTCCATATCGATTTTCAATATCGGAATATTCGAGTGAGGCAACGCCGCTCGCTCGTTCGTTCGTTCGCTCGCACGCTCGCACGACGCACGCGCGCGCGTTGGCCGTGCAGTGTAGACGAGTCTTTACTTTAACCCTCTTTTCCGAGCGTCTCCCTTCCCCTTCCCCGCGTCTTTTATCACGGCTTTCATGTAAATGTTGGCGAGTCAAAGATGGACGGTGTCGGGGAGGAAAGACGACGTCTTAAGATAAAGTCAGTGTGTCTGTCTTTTAAGGGGTTTCGATAAGACAACATTTCCCCACGAGGCACGTTCACGTTTCACTATTGTGCAAATGTATGCGCAGTGAAGTGAACTTTTTTCTTAAGGGTAAGAGGGCATTGGAATATATGTGGGGAAGAGTTTAGGGGGCTGACTGCTATGAGGGATTTTTAAATATTTGCGTATATACCATATATAAACGATGAATTAAATATTGCTTTAAATGGAGTTTTGTTTTTGGAAGGGAAATATCGGCAATTGATTTTTTAAAGTTTTCTTGTTTGTTGGGGAAATATGGAAAATAAAGTTGTTGCTATTTATGGGAGGGAGATGAAGAGATATTTGAAATCTCGTTGTTTCTCGTGTTAATTATGTCGATGGAAGAGAGTAGTGAAATTTCGATTTTATGACACTTGTATCAAATTTTAAATGGAAAAATTTCCCGATTTTGGAGAAATCTCATTCTTTCTCGTGTTGAAAACTTTAACTTTCAAGAACTCGTACTTTCTCGTTTTTCATCATCGATAAAATTCTTAAAATTCCAAATTATTCAAAAATCTCGAATTTTCTCGTCTCGTTACACAACAACAGAAAAACTTCGAGATTAACTCATCACGTTCCATTTATTCTCTAGTTTACATCACCAACAACACGAGATTACCAAAAATATCACATTTTCTCGTCTCATTACATAACAAGCCGAGAAACTTCGAGATCAACTCATCACTTTCCATTTTCCCTCAATTTTAAGTCCCAAAAATCTCGCACTATCCCGCCTTCCCTTAATATTAAAAAAAAATTTCTAATGCAAAACAGCACTTTAAAAGTCAAGGGCCACAAAGATGAATTTTTTTTCTTTAAATATATAGGGGCCAAAATGTGAAGGGGTTTTCTTTCATTTACACACACACGAGATGGATATTCCCAACAACACAAACTGAGGGGGAGAAAGAGAGAGAGGAGGAGGAGAGAGAAGTAAACTTAATGGCGGCAATGCGGGGGCGAGCGTCCGTATGAATATGCATCGTGTTTCCTGCTCCATCCATCTTGGTTTTGGCAAGCGATAAGACCCGAGCCAGCCACTCGCCACACATTACTAGAGGGATGCTGCATACGCTCGCCACGCACAAATGAAAGGGTCCCTCGATTCCACAAAAGTCAAGGTCCCCGTCATTTGCATTCTTCACCCGAGGGACGCGCCACAACGTTATTATCCCTTCCCCCAACCTCCATCCCCGTATCTATGACGGACGCATCAACGCGAAAACACATTACACACGTCAAGAAGAGTGAGAGGATGAAGGAAAAGAGGGGGAGGATGGGTGTACTGATGGGGGGAGGGGAGGGGGTGGGGTCACCAGACACCCCCTTCCTTCTCATCGAGGGCACTACGGGGCTATCGGCGTTCTTCTCGGCAAATATGCATCTATGACACGATCGACGCGTCTCTTTTGGAACTCAAACTCCACACCCGACGCATCTCTCCTCGACGCATCTCTCTCTCCACTCACTCACTCTCTCTCTCTCTCTCTCGCTCCCTCGACCGCACTGACCGCATTATGGAAATACAACTTTTCCCCACACGACCACCGCAAAAGCCCGTCATTGATTTCTCGATTGCGTCTCTTTACAACGTGACAATTTTCCAGCGCGATGTTTATCCCGCCACACAGAAAATAACGAGCACGATGGGAAATTTTCAGCTGACTCACTCACACCCGCCATTAAAATGTCATACACGCTTTTCACTTAGCTCTTATTAACGGACAGGTGAGATGCGCTGCCGAGCAGGTGTCCACTCCAACAAATAAAAAAAAAAAAATTTTTTCTGCAATACTTTAAAAAGGTCTTAAAAATGCCTCTCAATCATCCCATGACTCCCTCCAGAAAAATTTTTTTTTTCATTTACTTTCATAAAATGGCTATTATAGACCCATTAACGTGTATTCGTGGAAATCGGTAAATCTCAGTTTTCAAAAAAATTATATTTTAAACTTTTCTGATAGTAGTTATGTATACCACCGGTTTAATCTGTGATAATCCGTGATAACAATTGAATTTTTATTAATTAAAGCTGACTTTGGCAAATTATCAGCCCACAATTTTAGAGTTAATACGCACTTATCACATGTTATGACGTGTAATAAGGTCAAGTGTTTAAGACTGGAAATTATACTGATTTTTGAAAAAAGACTGTTTGATGCATTACTTTTGCACACTACTGTATTGTACGTATATAAAAATATCTAAATAGAGAGCATAAAAGGGTTGTGTGTGAGTGTGTGTGTTTTGGAGACCCCGTCGATTGAAAAAACACACAAACTTGCAACTCGTTTATAAAAGTTTTGCAACATAAAGCGATAAATAATAGGGCATGCGTGTTGTTGAAAGGGAGACCCGCCACTCTTTTGCTACCAAATGCGCAGGTGAATGGTCTCTTTTAAAACGGGCCTCGGCTCTTTTCTCTGCATCTTTACGAGCTCGGATAAGGAGAAAGAAGGCATATACTAAATTCCCTCCCTCCCCTTCTTGTATAAATATCTTATATAGACGCCTCATTTCCATATGTTTGACCAACACACGCCTCGCACAATCATGCACAAAACCAATATATGGCGAGTGGACGCATTCCCCTACTCGAATATCCCCCTACCACACATTTTTATAAAGAGAATCTCCCCCACACGCACAAAATGACGTCATTCCTCATTTATTATTATTTTTTTTTATTTTTCATGATGATGATGATGATGATGATTTTTATTGATTGTGTTTTGTTGTTGTTTTCTGCCGTCTTCCAATCAATGGCAGACCGAGGGGAACAAACACGCACGCGCTTTGGAAAAAACCTCGTTACAAGATGTGGTTTTGCGTCGATCGGGGTTGATTTCGTTAGAACGGAGGTGATGCGTGCGAAGATGCGCGTGATAAATGGCAAACGTGTAGTGTGACTAATGTATGGATTTAAGTGAAAGAAATGGGGAATTTGTGTAGATTGAGCGCGGGAAAGAGGAAAAAAATTAAATTTTAATTGATTGGCTTTTAAAAATGTATTTTATAAATGGGTGTTTAAATTTTACGGTTGGGAAAAAAAATAAAAAATTGGCGGGAAATGTTTGTTTGGTGCGCAGGCGTGAGAAATCAAAGTCAATCACTGGAATTTAAGCACCTGTCCATATATAAAAATAAGAATTAATTCGTTTTAGCACAGGAAATGAAGGCGGACAGTCCATAAACATTTTCCTTTTTCCTGTCGAGGAGGAAACGCTCAGGAAAACGCAATTCATTCGGTTCCAATTTTGGTCGGTGTGCGTTTCCGTTAGTTTTTTGAAAGAAAAAAAAATCAAATCCCATACTCGAAAAGTGTGGGAATGTGACGCAAGCAAACGTAAATCTGCGCATGGCCTTTATTTTAATTGGCTTTTCTTTTTTTTTTTAATACCTGTTCCCCATTCCAAAACTCGGTCTCTAAACACGATAATTGAGAACGCGAACGCACTCAACCGCAAGATTGTCTGTTTCCTTGGGAACAAATGTCTCTACACCCCGCTTGACACACTTCAAACATCATCATCCCATCAAATATGATACTAAACTGCTGTTTGATCGGCGTTCAGAGCCAAAAAATCGCAAAAAGATTCAATTTTCGCCCTTGTGATTTGAAAAATTCGAGAAATTCAGGGAAAAAAATTTGAGTAAAAAAAATTTTTATTTTATTTTAATGTATTTTTTGGGTGACCGGAAGTGGAATCCATGCAAATAGTGTTTTGCAGTGATAGCGGACACTCAGTTTGTGCCCGAGTTAATTGGTTGGAAGTTAGTGGAACTAGAATATATGGGAAAGTTGTTGGTTTCCGGTTCCAGATTTGAGTTTGCAAAGCGTTCATTAGGGGGCGTTGTTTAATTGAATCACGATCAAAGAAAAGGAGTTGTTTTCAGGTGCGAAGTGAGTCAAGGCCAACAAATTAATGGCTATGCAAAATGGACGTTAAACATCCTCCCTGCCTCCCCCTTTTCTATACTTTTGCAACTGAGGGGTCGTGTGACCTCTATAGGATTGCTTCGCCTTTGCTTCGCATTGCTTTGCATTGCATTGCTTGCCAACTCGTCTAAATGGACTCGGTCGGGTCCACAACCCTTTTATCGGTCGAGGTAAAAGGAATTTTTAGTAATGAAATTGAAATTATTTCGGATTTTTGTCCTGTAAAAGTTTGTCATTTTACATTGGAAATTTGGAATAGATGCGATTTTGCAATAAAAGGATGCTATTTTGCGAGAAAATGATGCTAATTTGCAACAAAATGGGGTAAAGCTGCGATTTTTGAAATTTTAAAAAGTCATGTTGGATAATTTAAGAAATTGCGATGTTTTATATTTTTGTGTGAAAAATCATAGAATCCTGATGAAATGATGCAAA
The DNA here is from genome assembly GCA_034695885.1 of Geophilus flavus. Taxonomy (NCBI): domain Eukaryota; kingdom Metazoa; phylum Arthropoda; class Chilopoda; order Geophilomorpha; family Geophilidae; genus Geophilus; species Geophilus flavus. Next base: position 11,335 of record JAQFZO010000704.1, on the reverse strand, counting down.
AATATGAAAAATGGCAAAATTGTGATTTTGGATATTTTAAGTCCAAAAAAATTAGAGAAATCACAAATCCAACACTTCATCAAAACATTTTTAAAAATTCAATCACAAGAAATAAATAATAAAATAAAAAAAGAAGCCCCAATTTTCGTTGGCATCCAACACGACTGGCTGCGACTGGGAAACCGAGACGGCGTTAAATCCAGGCGGACTTTTCGTCTCTTTATCTCTTTGACGAGTTGTAGTCGCGTGTTGACGCGTGAACGCGTCCAAAGAAGCGATCTGAATGGAGTGTGGATATTTTATTGATGGCAGAGGATTTGCCAAACTGACAGCCGATTGCGGGCAAAGCCGAGCGTGTATGACGAAGACAGGCAACAAGATTTCCAATTTTCTTAATCGATTCCCCGCCTAAAACCTCACCACCCCGCCCCCTATCGGCATTAATTTACTTGTAAAACGCTCGCGTCTAATCCTCCACGACTTGCACGCACCGAAAACACCTGCGAGCCATGTTTGCACCTTTGTCGCACTCGTTAATTACGACGAATTAGCGAAACAAGCCGTACCATGTGGTACTGTTTGCCTTTTGTCCCGTAGGGGGGTATCCGTCGCTGACCTGCCTGCGTTGCACGTGACACGAGAAATAATGGAATGACACACGGCCACTAAATCACGGACGAGATAAATCATTCGTGAGGTTCTCCACCTCGTTATAACCAACTTGTTCAGACGTGTGCATGCGCCGCCGCCAAACTCCAAAACGTCCACTCTGGATATAGAAAGAGCGAAAAATGTTGCTGCTGCCTCCTCTCCACTACTCTCTCTCTCCTTCCTTATCGTTCATTTACATGTCAATTCACATTGCCTGTCATCCCATTCCCGGATGTGGGCCCTTTGAACTTCGCCGTCCTAACTCGTGTTGCCAATTATTCTGACACTGATTAGTAAATTGATGTACGTACTTAAATTATCATGCAATGAATGAGTGAATTAAAGAATAAAAAAAACAATTTTTAAAAAAAATTAGTAAACTCCTTTCACCATATTTGAGCTTGCTCCTTTAAAAATGAAAAAAAAAATTAAATAGGTCTAATTGCATGTTTTGCTCTAATTTGCTTAAATTATCACTTTTTTAAGGGCCAAAATGGTGTTAATTGCTGTTTTTGATGAAAATCTAATTCCCTACCAAGTTATAATGATATTTGGGCCCTTGATTCACTTATCCGCAAAAAAAAGAAAAAAAAAGCAGCCATCTTGGACTACCGATCTAACTCATGCCAGTTCGATGGATTCGAATTGGATTAATTTATAAATATGTGCACTGAAAAGTAAATAGAATGCCAAACTCGCATCAATTGTGATTTTACTGCACTAACAAATTTGGCGACGATGCAACAAACACGAGTCATAAACACGTAATAATAATAATAATAATCATTATAACCGAAAGGTAAATGCATGTAAACTCTCGTTTTACGATTATCCGACAGTCGGACTATTACGACCATGTAAACTTAGTGTCACAAGACTGACTGCTTCGACCGATGATCTGGGCATACAACGGGCCTTATACGTGTAGAAAATTTAATACCACACACAGGCCCATGCATACTAACTACGCTAAATTGGACAAGATGCAAAAGCATTCATCTGTTTAGGGTTGGACAATCTGAAACCAGATGTGAATCATGCATTAAAGGAAAAATGATCACAGTGTCCCAAGATGTATAATGGACTTATAAGAATTGGTATAATAAGTACCGATTCTAACTAGTAACCAGGAAGAAGGACCCAGGTCCATTAAACAAATGGAGGAATGAGATTTATGAGATTTTTGACGTCTTAAATGGTGATAACTGCAATCTTTGATGTAAAAAAAAAAAAAAATCTCCGACATGAAAATGAGATTCTCCGACAAGTGATAACTTCATCGGATGAGTTTTGTTTTTAAACATATTTATTATTTATATTTTATTAATTCATCTCATCAGTATGCATCTCACCTGTTTTGTACCTGAGAAATGGACGGGGAAGTGAAGATCACGCCCCTTCATCGCCACACCTGGGTGGTTACACGAGTTTAAAAATAAAAAAGAGGGATTATCATCCATTAATCTCACAAAGAACCGTCTAAATTGGTGACACATGGTTTCGGAATTCGAAAACGATAAGAATGGAAAATAAAAAAAATTTAAAAAATATTAAAATTTAACCCTTTGAAACCCGATACTCAAATTTGCTCATTTGTTCACACACTCACGTCGATTCACACCTGTAATTAGGACAAAAGGCGGATCGCCAGTCTGTGATTATACCCAGAATTCACGTTTTTATAACTTTTATTTTTAAATTTGTTCTACTTTAAAACACGTGATCAAAAATTAATTTTTATTATTTCTAAAAAAAAATTTTTTTTTTTTTTTTTTGGGTTTTATTTTTCCCCTTTTGGTTCTTCCCCCCATTCCAACCTGAGAGAGATTGAAAGCCGCACATTCCACTCGGGTGACCTCTAGGGTCCCTTGGAGCCACGCCCCCGCAGCGCGGGTCGTGACCAGCCCAACCTCCCTCACTAGCAGAAAAGTGTTTCCAAAATCGTGAACAACCTCGGATTATAATAATACATCGACATTTTTAGAACTTTGCAAGTAAATTTTCAAATTATCTCACTCTTTACTCTTTTTTCTTCCTTTTAATAGTAGAGTCGTAAGAATCGTGATTTTCCTCAAGATGCCATTTGATGAGCGTTTTTTAATGAATCAATCGCAAATATTGCGAGTTTTGACGTTTGCTAATTGTGAGAATTAGCTATTTCAATGGTTTTTCGTGTGTTTTTATTGGGTAAACAGAAAATTTTGCCAGTTTTTACATTTGTTGATGGTGAGAAATTTGGGATTTTTACAATTTTGACTTTTTTGAATGTTTTTAGTGGCTAAATCGCAAATATTACAAATTTTTATATATGCTGATGGTGAGAAATTAACGATTTTCGAAATTTTAAAAATGCTTTTAGTAAGTACATTACAATTTTTTAAACGCCTTGTTGGTGGAGAAAATGACAAAATTTTCAATTTTATTAGAGAATAATTGCAAAATTATTATTTTTCAAAATTTACCAATTTAAAAATTTAATAAAAATCGCAAAATTACTTCTATTTTTTTATAAATCGCAAAATTGCGCCACATCATAACAACGAAAAAAAAAACTATTTTATTTTTTTATTTTTTATTTTTTATATTTTTTTTCATTTTTATTTCAATTTCCGCGTTTAATGTTTCCCTCCCACGAACCTGGATCAGTTAAGTTACTCCACAACGGCTGGAGAAAAGACACAAAACCTTTGGCAACAAGAAGAAAGTCGTGTTGAGGGAGATACACAGTGTCCTCATATTTCATGTAAATTGCTCGACTTAAGTGCGGGTGGTTGGGGGTGAATGTTGGTAATTCTATCCTTCCTTTCATTTGAAGGAAAAGGGCGGAAAAACAAGGGGTTTTAACCTGCTGACAATGATAAAGGACTTTGACCTAAAAACATGCCACGTTTTGTCTCCAGATGATTCCTCAAGGGCCACATTTAAATAAGCTCACTTAAATGTGATTTATTGTACCGAAATGTGTGCGAACAAAAAAAAAATTATGCGTGAAACTATATTTTATTTGTGCAGATTAAACCGGTAAATGTGACCAATTTTTTATTCTTTTTTTATTTTTTTACCATTTTAAAAAAATGAAAGAAATTTTTCCCTTTTTTTTTAAATTTTAATGTTTGATACTAGATGGCGCTGCATGTCGGTTTGTGTTGTCGGGGGTTGGGATGTTTTGAAGAAAATGGTCGGTAGGGGAGGGGGCAAGCGGGTCAGCAAAGGCCAAGGAATCGATTGAGTGACGTGTGGGGCTCAGCCAATGAATGGTCGACGTCGGAGACAAGGGGCTGTTTTGGTGAGTCCCTTAATCTCGACGTATAATTAATTACACTGTCTTAAGTGTGATTTATGGTCGACTCAACATTCAACTCATTCACAAACAAAAGTCAACAGTTTTTTTCTAATAAAGTTGAAATCCATTATCAATCGATTTCATTTAGAAAAAAATATTTTAAATATTTTTAAAATATTTTTTTTTAAAAGTCGAATTTAAAGGTTCATGGAGGTTTTGCTTCATCTCACCTCGCTTTTCCCTCACCCATATCTGAGCTACAAATCTCGGAAAGACATGAGACAAAGGTTGTGATTAAGTTTTTTCCAGATAACAACACTTAATGTGTTGATAAGTGTAGACTAAAGCTGGAAAATAAAGGAGGTGGTGTGCAGCATGAAAACAAGTTCGACTTTTGGCTAATTTATATTCCCTGAGTTTAAGAAAATAATAAGTAATGATGATAATTTGCGGAAAGAAAAAAAAACTTGCCTCTCGCAACCACTTCATCTGCGGTAAATGAGTGATTCCCTGTTTCTCCAAATTGTGCACAGAGTCGGTCAATGCGATGCCGAAAACGCGATTTTTCATCTTTTCGTGATGATTCTTCACCTAAAATTAAAAAATTTTAAAGTTAAAAATAAATTTTTTTAATTGGCTGGTATGACATCACGTGTCAAAGATGGCCGCACGCATGAACTAGGTTCAAACACGCTTCCTTGTCTCAAAAAGTGAATTTTCTTTAATTTTTAATCAAAATTTAACACTTAATTAACCAAATTTACTATTTATAGGTCGCCGAACGTGCGGAATTACGAATTAACTCACGTGGAACGGAATTTTAAAGGTAAATACAGTTTTACATCATTTATTTATAAAGATTTACCAAATGCATCGTGCACACACCACCAAAACTGTGCGCGACGATTGCGATGTGTTTAGCTTTGGACTTGTCGATAAAATTCTCCCAAACGTACGAAGCATGTTCTTTAGACGTGGCACTTCCCTTTTATTCAAAAAGAAAAGGAAATGTAAAAAAGACCAACATTTTGATGTATCAAATCGATGGTTTATTATTACTCTAATTTCTTTTCCATCTATTGAATTCAAATTAGTGTTTAAAACGATAATTCCATATCCTTCACTGAGACCTTGTTTTATGAAGGGCAGTTGCGTTCCATTGTCCAAGCAGTCGTTTATTATGAGCCTTAAAAAAAAATATAAAACATATATTATAAAAAATAAAAAAAAGGTGCAATTAATTAAGAAAACAGGTTTCGTTAATTAATTAAAGTGAAATTAAATCAAACCTCCTTGCCCATTGTCCAGCTCGAACCACACCCGAGCCATGAATTAAGACTAAAAGTTTTTCCGGGTTCGTTAAGGCGTCTTCGCTCGTAAATATGAAACCACGTGCTTCGTTCTCATCTGCATCGATCTGAAATTAATTAAATTTATTTATTTATCATCAAAAAATTAGAAAATTCATTTTTTTAAAATTTTTTTACTCAGAAAATTGCATACCGGGATGAATGTTTTCTTTAATTTAACCTCAGTTTCTAGTAATTCATACACAAATTCGTTTATGAGCTGTCAAAACAAATTCACGATCAATTTTTCTATTTTTTTCCTTTTAAGAAAAATAAATTTATATTGAATTACGTCTCCTAAAGCTTCGTATCGTTTTTGGTTGTACAAATTATCGTCACTGAAGTTGAATTCGTAGGGTTTGCCCGTTTCTGTGTGACTCAAAACACCTTCTGTTAAAAAATAGACAAAAGAAAAAGTTGATGGAATTTTACGAGTTGGAAAATTTTTTAAATAATTTTTTCTTACTTTCGAATTTGTATCCGAAACCGTCGATCGTCGTCGGGAAATTCCAATTTAGTTCTTCCGATTCTTTTGATATTTTTTTCACTTTTTTCGGGGGTTCTTCTTGATCTTGGCTGTCGTTTTCGTCGTCGCTGATTCTATCCATGCGTACTAATGTGATTGCGAGTATGATCACTAATTCTGCAAAGATCTGAGGGATTAAATATTGAGATTTAGTGGTTAAATGTGTGTTTTTACTCACTCGATTCCTAGATTTGTAAATAGTAATCATAGGAGATGATGAGAGGAAAATAAAAAGTGTAAAAAGCTTTCGAAAAATCAGTAAACGGCCATGTTTGTTTACATGTAGCCAATGCTGACTAGTGGTGGAAAGTAAAAGTTTCGTATTTGGGTGAAATGACAAGAGATGGTGCGCTCGGGAGCGGGAAATTTAAATTTATGAATAAAATACAAAACGATACAAACAACGTGATTCAAATTCTGGGATTACGAGCTGGGTTTGCACGATTAACATCGTGAATACTAATCAGTGCTTCGACTGAAAATAGACGATTTTTTAGTTTAATAAAAGAAAAGTCATAAATTTATGAGACTTAATGGAATCAATTTTACCAAGAAGTTTGAATATTTTCTCTCGTTCTGCTAAATTCTCCATCAGGGCTTCCATAGCTTGTAAATAGGAAAAAAGTGTATCCCTGGGCCAAACGGTGTGTTGATGCCAACGATCTAATGATTCCAGGTGTAGTTTAACATATTTATTCCAAGCTGTAATTTAAAAATAGAAAAATATTTTTAAAAAATATTAATAATTCGTATTTGGTAAAACCTACAACATTCATGAGTATAGCACATATTCAACAATTCTGAAGTTATTTTCTTATATTCCTCTTCGTTGCAGTGATCCGGCGGAGCCCTATTAAAATTAATTTCCTAATTCCTCGAAATTCACAAATTAAAACATTCATCCATAACTGTAATTTCTTCAAGAAATCACTCTCTTGCTCCAATCTACTCAAAAATTCCTTCATTCTATTTTCATCCTCTTCTCTATCCATTTCCATTTCTGTTTCCTGAAGAATTGCTTGGTGACTTTCTTGGAATTTATAAACTGAACATTTATAAATCGATTTTATGACAACTGTTTTTCAATGACCCGAACTTCAATCATAATCATACTCACTGAAAACTCCATCAAAAATGCTCTTTATGATGTACCCACCAACACACACCCACAAGATGATCCAGGCCCCGCCTGCCGAACCGTAGACTCGGAGAATTTCTCTGAATCTTTTAGGCCATGTGTCGAACGTATACAAATTGAAAAGTGTCTTTATGGCATTGCCAAAACCACTAAAAGAATCCGCAAATTTCAGATTAGGTTCTAAAGATTCTTCGTAATGACCAAACATGACCATCCCAGCCAAAGCAAACACAAAAATGACCAATAGTAGGGTCATCAGGACAAAAAGCATGTCCTAGAAAATCAAGAAATTAGAAAATAACATTTTTTATGGAAATTTAGTTTAATTTTATTACTTTAACAGCTTGGTGAATAGCTTTGACCAGTAAATTAACAACAGGAATCAATCGAATTATCTTAATTGCGCGTAAAACTTGAAAAACATGTAAATGCCAAAAGAACCATTTGGGTTCTATCTCAGTCAGGACACCAACACAAGATAAAATACCCTGTGAGATAAAGGTCATATTAGATAATTTAATATGTAATTTACAAACAACAACAACAACAAAATAAGTACTTGGTATAAATTGATATCGTGCGAAATTAAAAAAAATCAACATATAATATTTATATTAACAGTGCTGTTGGATTAAATATCCAAATAAATGAGACTGACAGCAACAGGAGAGATATGAAGTGATTCAGATAGAGTAAATTATTTTGGGATTAAGAAGATAAAAATGGATTAAGCGGGTCTACAGCTTCAACTCTTAACAAATTTTTTAAAGTGAAAAAAAATCTTAGCCGTGTACAGCTGACTAGCTGCATTGAAAAAACTAAAACAAATTTGTGTTTTAGTTGTGTTTTAGACGTCACTTGTTCTCATTAAACTGAGGATTAATGAGAAAAATAAACACAAAACACAATTATTGTTTTCGTTTTTGAATGCAGCTAGTGACATTAACGGGCGAAGTGCATTTTTTCCATTTCACTATCCGGTTTTCACCACTTTGTATTTCATATTGCAATATTAGATTAGATTAGATTAGATTTACCATTAAATTCATTATGCAATCTAAGATATACCATCCATTCATCCAAAATTTCGTCTTATCTTCTAGATAACCTAGTATTGGATCCAGGAAAAATATAGGCAAACACAGGTAGATAAATCCAAGGGAGGACCAATAGAGTGTCAAGAAAGTCTCATCTTCTAGATGGTACACGCATTCTGGAAGATGAACAACAACAAAAAGATTTATTATATTTATTTATTAATTAATTATGTGAAATTCTTTCAATTACTAACCAACATTTAACCCCATCACCAAACAAAACAACACGAGCACAACCAGCATGAAATATTGATAATATTTATCTAGTAATTTAATAAGATTTTATTTTTATTTTTATTTTTTTTTAAATTTAATTATTTTGGAATTTTCTGAAAGGATACTGTTGTTCACTTTGTGCGCGAATAAAGATGTTTTTTGCATCGATGTTGGTTTCACCATGTTTCTAATGTGTCTGGGTTTTCCAAATATTTCCTTTTCCAACGCTTGGGATCTGTAAAGCGATTGATCGAGCTCCGAATCCACAAAAGCTTGATCATCATTTTCCTGCACTTTCTGCATTCCAGCTGGGGCTTATTTGAAAAACAATAAGACTTAAGCTATTTTTGCTCAATTATTTACACACAAAAATAGCTTTAAACATGTAACTACTTTGTAGGCTTATTTAATTTTTTTTTTTTTACTTTTAAATTTTGATGATGTGACTGAAGCGTTGACTCTTTCTCCTCCTTTTGTCACGTAATTGAGAAGTTTAAATTTACTAATCAATTTCGCCCGGAACATAATTCCATGTGTGGAAATAAATAAATTACTAGGCATCTTGGTTTTTTGTTTTGTTTGAGGGTTAAAGCAGACTTTCCACCACTTTTGACGTTATTTACAGTACAAAATTTATTGTTACGTAATATATAAGGATGTTACAAAAATAATATGACGTAATAATGTGTGTTTCAGCCTAATAATAATTTAAAGATGATCGTTAAGGTGTTTAGCAGGATTAAAGGTACTGAAAAAAGAAATTTAAATGTGAGTAAATTATGTTGAGGTAAAAAAAAACTCGAATTATTTACTTCTCATGACTGTTCTTACGGATCTGACGAGTTGAATTATTTGTGATTTTATTCCCGGTTCCTCACCAAAACCACGGACGTGATCCGCAGATCCCCAGCCAACTGGAAAGAAAATTAGAAAAATGAAATAACTCGTCTGATTGCATCGATTTTGTCATTCACTTTTGGCTAAAAATCTCTCCTCGTGGAGAACCGCGATCGCATTCACGCACAAAAGTGCAGCTTCGAATAGATTGTACAGTGTTATCGTCATGGTTGATAAGATTTGCCTGAAATATGAGTTTATCGTGTTAAATTAACGTAAAACACGTATGGATTATGCTTACTCAAATCTTCGACGTCGCTTCCGCCATAATTAGATAACCTGATCGCGACCGGTCGTCGATAGTTTTCGCTTTTTGCCACCAGGTGGCAGAGCGAATAAAAACAAATGGCGGCTCACTGATGTTTACAAAAACCAGGTCAAAATTTAAGAAAAATTTATTAAATAACCATTTCATTAACAAAATAAGCGACTCATAAATTTTTTTCGTGTTTTACTGAAACAGGCCAGACATTTTAAATTTTTTCCGAAGGTTTTCCACCAGTTCAATTATGCCAAAACATGACAAACAGGTAGTCATCCATCATCAGATGAAATGAATCGAGTAATTTCATCATTTCTTTCAAATAAAACAGGTGAAAAAGACAATAAAACCTATCGAAACCGGCCCTGTGATTTCAAAACCAAACGGAACAATTTTAATAAAAATATTAGCAAAACCGGGCGCAAAACAAAATGCCATAACAGGTGAATAAACTAATTTTAAAAAAAAAAATCAAAAGAACTAAAAAATCTTTATCTTATCAGACATAAGTGAAGAAAACATAGGAATTCAAATAAATGCACCACCAGTCGAAGGCGCAGCAAACACAGAACTCGTCAAATACTTATCGAGTGTCCTAGGCCTCAGAAAAAACGATTTAACCCTCGAAAAGGTGAAAGAAAAACAAAAAAATAAATTATAACCATATAAATAACCCTAAATTACTTTCAGGGATCAAAATCAAGGGACAAAATAATATCAATTTCGAGCGAACTCACCACAATCGACACAATTCTCGAGAAATTAAAGAAGGAAAAAGACTGACTGAGCAAAATTTCTTTTTATTTCTGTAAAAATCATTAAAAACTTTTAAAAAAATGTTGTAAAAACGTAGCGAAAAATGTTATCTAACACGAAAACACTGAGACATTCAAATACTTTGCACTCTTAATCATTTATATTTTTAAATATGAAATCAGCGACAGACTGTGGTTCAAACTGACCCACCAAAAGTGAACTTTAAACAAGGATCTCTTGTGAGGACACTTTTATCGCACTTTACACGCGTTGTCACTTATCGATCCATACAGGATTTTGATAATTTTTTTACGGACCGACGTAGTAACGACTTTAATCAAGGGCATATTTAAATTTATACACGAAACCTCATTATAACGAAGTGGTCATCCGAGCACTCATTTACTCGATGCATCAAATTTGCAATTTATCGTATCAAAATACCAAAAAAAAATTTAAATATTTTATTCATGAATAAAACCAAAACAAAACAGAAACAAATGCAAACGAAAGTTTTAATGTTTACGTGTGTAAAAAACTGAAAAAGTACACTGTTGAATCATCCAGGAAATTTAATTTAAAAAAAATTCTGGACTCTTGTCATTACGTCATCAAATTCAATGATGTATCTACAATACGTCACATAAACTACCTGTAACATCATTGATTAATCATATCGATCGTCTATCCTGATTGGTTCATGATAATTAACTCACAGGGGCGCATAAATAGCCCAAACTCTCGGTGGAGAATTCATTCAGTTCTCACAACTCAAACAGTGTGGTTCAACGGGTAAGTTGAAGTCTATAGAAATATTTTTTAGTAGGAAAAGAATTTTTTAAATCTTAAACTATTTTTTATTTGGAAATTTAAACGCCCTTAATGGAGTTTGAACTTTTTAATCGAGTTTAAGTACTTGTAGACTTTGATAGTCCATTTCCTTTAGTCGGTCATTTGATTTTGGAATCGAAACTTGTCTGATTTTATTAATTTTAATTTTTTTTCTTTTTAATTCAAGTTAATGTATAGAAAGAAAATAGAAATGGCAGAAGTAGACCAAAGTCAGAAAACTATTATCGATAAAGTGGCCGAATTGCCCGTAGTTTCGAGTGCCTACGAATGCGCTACGCAGTATTACACCAAGGCCAAGGAGTCGCATA
>JAQFZO010000703.1:0-21435 GCA_034695885.1 Geophilus flavus | reverse complement strand
GATAAATATTTGTGTCCATGTAGGAATTTTCTGGCTCAAACTTTCAGAGCCTGAATAGTGCTGTGAATACTAGGCTTAAAGATGAAAAATCAGTGAAATAAAATCGAATCAAAGACGGTCGTCGAAGATTGCGTCGTTGGGAATAGGCGTTCATTATTAAACGAGAGAATTGGTCAGCAGGTGCAACTTATTGGTCATCTTAATGGCTGATCGCCCTCGCATAATGCGCTTTTAAACTGCTTTGACGCTCGCACTAAATGAACTTGGCACACACACATAAATTATGCACCGACTTCACACGCCTGCTCATGCTCCCTTCCGCCAAAACCAACATCCTCAAACCATTAGCAGCCTCTGATGTGTAAATTAAATAAAATCAACCCCAACCTATTTAATTTCTAATTACTTTAATTCACTTTTATTTTTACTACCCTCGTCTCTTCTCAAACAAAAGTGAAACAAACAACTCGATTTAACACCGAATTTACTGCTCCAAAAATTCACTTCTGGCCATTTTTTTTCCCTCTCTTCTTTTCTTTGGATAAAAAAAAAGTTGTGCAGGGAAGGACGGGAGAGGAAAAAAATCTTGCAGGGAAGCAAAAGCTCCCCCATCCGTCGTGTTTGCTGCTCCCAATACACAACGCTCATTCTGATAAAAGGAAAAAGTTACGACTCGTCCAAACATCGACAAAATCACTTTTGTCATCAAGTGAGCTGCGCTTGGGCGAATTCGAAGCAAAAAAAAAAAAAAAAAATGGGGGTTGGAGGAGGTGAGGGTGAGGGGTGGCCAGCAACGAGCACTCATATTGAATAATAATCAAATAAGATTAATAAATCCCAAGGTTGCGACTCTGAGATAAAGAGAAAGAATAAATAAATTGTTTATACAGTATTTCGGATGCATTGATTAAATTTGGATTTAATATTAAACTTTAAGGAAAAAGAAAAATTCATTGGCACATTTCCCACAATCCCTAGCCTTCCCAATTCATTTTTCTAATATCAATAACAGCGGTATTTGCAGGAGGAGAAAAGAGTGTGTGAGTGAGAGTGAGAGTGAGAGAGGGAAAAAAAACATTTTCTCCTTTTTCCTTTTTCTCCCATTTCACTTATCACCTCATTCCATTTTCCCTTTCATTTATTGACTCGGAATTCATTAAATAGAAAATTCGTCCGAGCGAGGCTCACCAGCCCCAGCGTGCCTCCCTCCCTCACTCACTCACCTCTCCCTCCCCCAAAAAATGTCATAATTAATTCTCCCTCGAGAAAGAAAAATATAAAGATGAGCTTAATTAGTTCCCGTGCAAATATTAAACATAAATATTTAAAAAAGAAAATCATTCGTTGCCGAAACCACTTTGGAATCGAGGACGAACGTCGATCAAAAACATGTCAAATCAAACATTCTTGTCGAAAAATATTTGCTCGACCCTTCAAACCCTAATTAAGGAAAAAGACACACATCCAACACAAACATCGCGGTAACCTGGTGTTCCATTCCAATTTTTTTTTTGCGTCCTTCTTTACGATAACTATCCACTCTCGACGTCCACTCTTCCCTCGTTCGGACCCGAAAGACGGCACTAAACGTCACCGACGCACTTTGCCACAAAAACAACCATAATTTTGCGCCCTCTTTTGTCGGGGGAGAAAAAAATTTCTTTTTATTCAAACGACCGACAAACACTAATCACGAAGCTATATAACATTCCAGCGTTTTACGAGCGTCGTAAAAATCAACGGAGAAGTAGAAAATGGACTTTTGTTAATTGAAACGATCGACGGCTTGTGAGCGATCGCCGCACCCGCACTTGACGACTAGAGAGACCGAGAGACCGACCGACCGATCGGAAATTTATTTTCCCACATTTTCCAACTTTAAAGTCAGTGCGTATAGCGTCAGTTGCTGCTGGCAACGTTCAACTTAATTTACGTTCCCACCTTCCAGTTTCCATGACCCCCAATGATTGGTCCCGGCAGTTAACTGAATTATGACTGCAGCCCATTATCCATTACGGCGATCCATTACAAATAAAGTGATTACGATATTAGAAAAAAAATGAGAAAAAATAAGGAATGTTTTTTTGAAAGAAAGGTAACAAAGCAAGAAAGACACGAGTTAATCATTTTGAACGTTAATTTGTCACCATCGTTATTACCGACATGAAATCCTCGGCCAATTAACTAAGTGCTAAATACTAGCAGCCCAATTGTCATCGAAATCCCCCGGATTAAAGATGACGGGCAACGGCGACATCAATCTTGTAATTATTAAGATCCACGCAATAAATCAACATACAAACCCCGACCGACCGACCGACCGAACGAACGACCGAACGGGGGAATTACGAAACATTTGCGGGCTGACAATAGATTAAGCCGCAAACTCGACAGGAGAACTGAGAGACACAAAGGTCCCTTCATTTTAAAGACCCAGTTCCTGAGAGGCGTCTTGCGGACGGCAAAAGACACCGATTATTACGACGAGTAAAGGGGCTTTGCTTTGCACGCACGCGCGTACGTGAGCAAGCGAATGAAACACTTTTCGAGAGTTTCCGAAGCAATAATTCGTGGTAATTAACCTTTTCTTGCGCTCGCACCGAATTTCAGCCGCAGCGAATTGCATCGGGCGTTGTTTGCATGTGGGTTAGAACTTAGAAGACTCATTCTTGCCGCCGCAGCGTTGCGCGATCCCTCGGGGACGCGCCTTATAATCCGACGTAATTTTAAATTACTCGGAATTAACCCGCAAATAAACCAAACATTCGTTTCCTTTATCTTATTAGCGATTTAAATTTCATTTGCACCAAAATAAATCTCCATCGGAAAGGCAAAGTGGAAAGATGACTTTAATCAAAGAGAGTTTTGAAAAGTGAAAACGCTCTTAAAAATAGCTTTGCTCGTTCACTCGTTGCGTGGAAACATAAAGGTGGAAGCCAAAAGAGGATGGGTGACTAATTGCTTAAAAGGTTTTAATTTAAATGCACGCCACGTCGTGTAGAATTTACTGCCTTCGTCTTCCTTCCTCCGTTTCTGGGTAAACACGATAAAATTTTCACCATCCCTTATTCCCCCTCAACACTTTACCACAAGAAAAAAAAAAACAAATGATACAAACTACGGCTGAGAGAGAAAGAGAGAAAAAAAATCGATCGGGGAAGAGAAAATTAAGGAAAACGAGTCAAGAGTCGATTGAAAAGTTAAAAGCAAAAAGTTAAAAATCGATCATCACGTAAATGAAGCCAATTACGAGGTTAAAAAAAGAAAAAATAGAAAACGTCGGATTTACTTCCCCCGTCGTCAATTAAGACGACTGACTGGTTTGGTAGTTCCCTTTTAACTGGTACTGGCCCCGTTGTGCGCAAACCGCACATCATTAGTCTTGCGTGCGCCATTTTGTTTGGCCGACTCTAACATTTGCACGTGCACTTGAAACGCCATTAATTACGCGCCGCACTCATTCTCGTTGCGAATTTTTCGCATCGAATTTACGACGTGTCTTATTGAAAACCAGAAGCAAATACCGAGGCAGGATTTTGCCCGCGACGGGGATCAATGGGTTGAAAACGTCGCTTGCCAATAAATTCTCTCCAGTTGCAAACTCTTTTGCCTTTCATGCAACTCGTTTTCTATGTCACACTGTTGGCACTCGGCCATCTTCCCTTCTGCACTTTTACAAAGGGCTCAGTGATTACAACATATGTGCACCCGCACAAACATATAACCTTCGCAGATCCTGATTTTTCCTCTTCTTCTTCTCCTTCTCCTTCTCCTCCGGCATCCACGTCCGCACGAAACCAAACAAAGGCCTGATTGAATGCCACAATAACCTTTACAATATTAAAAGCAAACTCTGCAAAACTTAACAACTTTTCCTCGACCTTTCTCTCTTTAACTCGCTCGAGTCGAATCGAGTCGAGAGATCCGATAAATAATAAATCTTTATTCGATTACCATGTGGCGTCTCGGATTAAAGGCGACGAAACCCGATGTTTTCATTCTAAAAATGGATTTTCATTTTTTATATTTTTCGGTTTCCATTAAACTCGATCGATCCATTTAGTGCCAAACGACTCATCTCGGTTTGCTTCACTTCCTGCTTAAAAACTTCCAACTTCCCAACTACCCAACTTCCTCCCGCCCCCTCGCGTCAAAAAGGTGACACCGATTATGATTATATATACAACTAAGTCTTGTCGTCGTCATCGTCGTCGTCGCTCTCGTCTTTAACGACGAGTTTGCCAAAATGATGTGTGGGTCGGTGAAAAACAAGCCAACAAATTACGCATCTCGTTTCGTCTCCGGTTTGAAAAACGCTCGCTAGAGATCATCTTGCTTTGCAAAGAAAGGGATTAAAGAGACGAGGAATTGTAAATTACAAGCATCTGCTACACATACTCAACGAAAAGACATTTCGCTGGCAAAAAAAGCGAGTAAAGAACTCTGCCTATTGAATTAGCGCGGGAAAAAGGAACTTGTTTACGCCAATAAAATGATTGGAGCGCAGCCAAGAAAAAAATATTTCAATTCAACTTCATTTAACTGCTACGGGCTTTGACAGGTCATCTCATCACCATGTTGTGTTTTATTTTTTTAAAAAAAGAAACCAACATATTTAAATTCCATACACAGTTTCTGCAACGTTTTGTTTGTGTTGGCAACGTGTGCGACGTCGTTCGGAGCCACTAAAATACCATTTCCGGTTAGTACAAAGTGTGTACAACGAGAACCTCAAATTACGTGTGTGTCTGTCTTGACCGGAAGTGACCTTTAGACACACCCAAAACTCGCTAGAAAACGAGAAAGGCTTCACTGCAATACTCGTTACGGGTTAAAGCGACATTTCCGTTTACAAAAAAAAAATTAAATTCAGCGGAAATGGCATCATCCATGACTGCAAATAGCAACCACGTTCGAAAAACAAATTGTACGTATGGTTAAGTAATTGCAAACGTTTTAAGTTGCTTTGAATATTTCAGAAACGTAAGAATGGGAGACGAAGCAGAGCAGAGCAGAGGAGGAAGGAAAAGCGTACGACCGACTATCGACTGCACTTAAAAATGCTAGGCGATGAATTATGAGAAAGGTGGTCGAGTAAATGTGCTCGCGAGCAGTTTTCCACTCCATCATGCGTTGATATCAACTTGAAATTTTGTTGCGAGCTATCAGTCCGAATTGGAGGCCGGCTGTCAAGAGAGTTAACATTATAATCATGACCTACGACCCGCCTTACGCACAGCCAGCCAGTTCATTTGCATCTGAAAAGAGGGCGCTGAGCGAGGGACAAGCACTGCTGCAGGCACCATAATCATACTTGATTGCATTCGTACACACACAACCGAGAGAAACATCAGCTCCGAGCCAATGTTATTAGGACTAAAGCTGCTCACTTGCACATTATTATACTGGCGCTCATTAACGTCAACGCCCAAACAAATTGCAATGCATGACGTTTCAATCCAAAACTTACTGTACGTACCCATTAAAAAACTTTTCCCCCAGTACTCAGTCAGTAGTGCCCTTTCCTAATTTCAACTCCTGTCCCAAAAGTCCAAAAGTTTGCGTCGACTTGTGGTTATTTTGATTATTTTCTAACATCTTGACAGCAATGCCATATTTTCTCTAGTTACTCATTCGAGCGGTGAAATAAAATGCAAAATTCGTGATCGATCAAAACCATCTCCATTTCAAATCGACAAAATGGGGGCCTGGTTCCCCCCTTTTATAACGAGGTGAAGTCTCTAATGCTCGTCTAATCTGGTTCCTCAATGAAAACCCATTCGCCTCGACTCTACTCTTCTCTCTTCACAACAGCTCGACTTTTTTTTTATTTTCATATTTTTATCTCTGACATTTGTCACGAAATGCTCCTACAAATCAAACTCTTCTACCTTTTCATCCCCCCTTTACTCCTCCCTCAACATCTAATTTTGGCCTCTTCTGACACTCCCTTGTCAAAATTCATCCCAAGGTCTTGTCTCATAATTAAATCATAATGATGGCACACAACTCCAATAACTTTTGGCATTCGTCCAAAAACCATTCCTGTCTGCAGTTTACTCTGTCTGCCATTTCTATAAAACATGTTGGCAAAAACTTTGCAGCACAAAGGAAACTTTTCACCAACATATTAAAAACATTTTGTTCCACTTTGCAACGATTTTCGATTCAAACTACCATTCGACGATACAAAAACGAAATAAAAATATATATTAACGTTGTTATTTCTAAATTCCGAGAGAAAAATGCATGCGAGGAATTTTCATGCCAACCGATTCCAAATTCATTCGTAAAATCTCAAAACGGGGGGAAAAATTTATATATATATATATATATATCTTTAAAAAAAAAAAAACCGTTATGACGCTTCGATTCGCCTCGCCGAGATGAATCAATCCGCTCCAACTATTCGAATTTCGACGGTCCGATTGCGCGGAAAATCGCGTTAAAAATCATCTCCGTTGATTTTTAATAGAAAAATAACACGAAAAAATACTTTCCTCCATTTTACACCTTAATTTCTGAGTAAAAAAATTATTTCGACGGACGCCCGTCCAAATAACACCGGGCTATTTCGACCGACGTCCGTCGGAATAGCTATTCCGACGGACTTTTCAAAAATCTAACGTCCGTCGGAATAACCAATCCTTTGTGGAATGGCTATTCCGACGGATATGGCTCGCCGTATTGGTCAAAATGCAGAATGAATGAATGAATATCAATAAAATGGTTTAAACTGTACAGAACAAACAGTATACGGTGTAACAGAGACCAGAGGCAATGCCTGTTTTGAATGTTTTTATTTTGACATTTTAATGACGAAAATCGCTAAAAATCTGCTAGATGATGATGAACTGTGCAGAAATCACCGAAAATCATTAAAAATCGGATAGAAAACGATGAAAATCGTAAAACCAGTGCTGAAAACAAGAAAATCGTGAACATTTTTTTAATTACGGAAATTTTGACCAATACCGCGCACTATATCCGTCGGAATAGCCATTCCGCAAAGGATTGGCCATTCCGACGGATGACCGTCGAAAATACACACTTGAAAAAATTAAAATCAACTTTTCTTACCTCCAACACCGACACTCCCCTTTAAATCATTAAGGAACCAGCAAATAAAAATTAAAGAAAAAAATCTTCAAATTCACTTACCTAGAAAGAAAAGAAAAAAAAATAATTAATGCAATGATAAAAAAACACAACGGAAAATATACAAAATTTAAAAAAAAAAAAAAAAATTTAATAGAAAAGTCAATTTCCAGTTTTCACGCCATCGACCCCGGCCATGGGGGAAATTTTTTTCGTGTCCAGCGATTCGTGTATAAATTTAAATAACTCGACCAGGTTTGCTTTAAAACACTCAAGTGCACTTTTCGCCAAAAGCAATCACACTTTTAATTAACTCCAACTTACAAGAGGGAAAATTTAAGTCTCGACCACCGAAACGAGCTGACACTTCAAACCCAGATGGAGAGAAAAGCAAATCCACCAGAATAGACGCTGCTCTCGCTCTTCCTTCCACTTCCACCCCCTCCCT
Organism: Geophilus flavus; assembly: GCA_034695885.1. NCBI lineage: Eukaryota > Metazoa > Arthropoda > Chilopoda > Geophilomorpha > Geophilidae > Geophilus > Geophilus flavus. The sequence goes on along the minus strand of JAQFZO010000703.1, from coordinate 13,889 downwards.
CCCTTCTCCCCCATCCCACCATCCATCCATCCCGACCACCGAATCTCCCCCTCTCGTGTCCAGCGTCCCAAAACCACAAATCCTCCATCGGCCGACGGACCGACGACTCATCCCACTCGCCATAATTCACCCGCATCTCACTCCATGACCCTTCTAATGCCGTCCTAATGGCGCCAAAATGGTCGCGATGTTTATCTGAGACGCTGCAGGCCGCCTACTTCTGCTACACTTAGACGAATAATTAAAACCGACCCCTGGATCACGACCAAAACAGATACTTTAGCGGCTTGCGCTTCGTCCGCGTTCTGTATCTCGCCATTCCTCATCTCCATCGCCCGCCATTTGAGTTATGGTCGCCGGGTGCGCGAGCACCACCAACAACAGATTACGACTGGTGATGAATGCTAAAAACAACTAACATCAACCTTCCTCTCTCTCTCTCTCTCTCTCTCTCTCACTCCTCTCTTAGTCTCTACCCCATCTCCTCCGAGCAAAATACCTACATCAACATTATTTGCCCACTTGCCCATATTTAACACCTCTTTCGCTCTTCGTCGCTTATCATTCGCTACACGTCACCGCAACAAAAATCCTCCAATCTCGCCGTCGTGTAAATCGCATAATTCTCCGCTAATATCCTCGTGAAATGAAATTTTCTCCCTAAAAGTTAAATCGACCAAATTTTCAGTCAATAGATGGCGCCAGGGAAATTACCACAGCCAAAAAATAAAAAGGAACAAGTAAGGTTGTTTGTTCGAGCGCTTTTGTTATTTATTGCTGCACTACTACAATTTTCCTTACTTGTTTTCGTTTCTTTAAGGCCGTAAAAAAAAATAAAGGCGAATTTCGAGCGCACGCTTTTGAGTATAAAAATTAAATTTACTTACGACGACGACGAGCGTTAAGAGATAAAGGCACATCAAACGGCGCCATGGTGGATGAAATGGAAACTAATTCCAAATTCCCTTTAAAAATTACAGCGCAACAATTACGGAAAATCTCGTTACCCGTTTTACAACCCCCCCCCCCCCCCCACAAAAAAAAAAAAAAATGCGCACACCTTTAAAAAAAAGCCGAGTAAAGACTCGAATGCCCACCACCTCCACCGAGACCCCTCATCTAGCAATAAAGCTCTTGAGTGGATCGCGGGATAGCAAATTCCGCACCACTTTAACACCAACCCCAGACACTAGTCTCCTTGGTTACCTGGGCAATTATCACCCAGGCAACATAGGCGACGTTTGTTATTGACCTTTCTTCTTTTGCCTGCACTTATTAAAGGAGCGCACCGTCGTCGTTCCCCACAATCCTCTTCTTTTCCCTCCCCTCTTCATCACTCACGACTTCCATAAATAATAGCACGACAATTAATCATGCAATCTCGATTAATCTTGTCGTGACAAACGTGGCTGACAAAACACATCATTGCTTTCCGTTTTGACGATTGTGACACGAGTCGAAATCAGAAATCAAACAATAGGTGCGTTAAACGCCAAGTTTTATTTATTTTTTCCCCACTCGGTCGAATATAGTCTAAAACCATGTTTAAAAGATGACTTATTGTGTCTTTTGACACGTACCATGTGTTTACACGGTCGTGATGTTACGACTGTCGAATAATCCTAAAACGAGTGCTTTGTATTTTACATGGCAGGATTACTAGGTCACATGACAACCCCATAACCGGTTGTACTGTAAATCAAAAAGAACGCCTGTTTTGCCCTCGGTTCGATCTATTGTCGGCGGTGGCAGCCATTATCTAAAGTGGATGTATTGCACTGTGCGTGTACATGCGCAGTTGAAATTCTCTGGCCTCGATTCTAATATTCCAATCCCTATACCAAAGATGACACAACAGACCTTCCGAAAACTGTCGATCTACACAGCACAAAATTTTGTCCCTATATGAACACCTTTTAGGCTTAAGTGTGCAAATTTGGGTGTAAATGATAACACTACACATTAAAGGAGTTAGAAATTGTTTCTTACATCCAATACTGGTGTTTAGAAGCCCCTTTGAGTGTAATAATGGTGCAAAATGGTGCCTAAATAGTTATTTCACACCTATTATTTTTCGCAGTGTAGTTTGGGAGTGATTTTGAAATTCCGAAGCCCACAAATTTAGTTAATTGAAATGTTTATACTGCTGGTGGTTGCGGTGGCAAAACCTTTAATCCGGCAATGGTTGGAACCAAGAGATCAGTATTGTGTTTAAGAATTGGTCTGATTTAAATGATTTTGTGTAAAGAATTTGAATTTGGGGTTTTATTCGATGGTTTTGATGTCTTTTATCGAGTCCCGTGTGGCCTCAGCAGCCTCTGCGGAGTTTAAACTTTACATCTACTACTACTCACATCATCTTGCTTGCGTGTGTGACAATGTCCGCTCCTAATATTATATTCACATATAAACGTGATGATATATACATATATCTTGGTTGCGTATAAGTTACATTTCAGAATGAACTCGTATGAGTGAACTAGACACCGAACGAAGGCGCCTAATGGATCGAAAAGTAAATTGTACAATTTTCCAACGTCTCCATTTAAATAAACGCGTGATTAATTATTCAGTCTTTACTTTAAAATGACCGATTAACCCATTGATTTTCCGTTTGCCAAGAGTTTAGCAAGTTGTTTTTCCTTTTCCTTCGACTCAACTTTTATGGATTTTTCTCATATAAAAAAAAATAGGAGACGTAAAGTTGCATCTGCATCCGAGCATGGGGTCGGTGCATCATCGCTTGGTGCGCCCGTGTCATCCCTTTTATATCCTTTTGTGTATTCAGTAGTGTAAAGTGAATTTTAGTTCGCTTTGCGCATGCGTGACATGTGGTCCCTCGGTCGGCCACTCGACTCACTTCCCCATCCAAATTCAATTGCTTAAAGAAAAGAAATGCCACTCCTCGTGGCACCGGTGCTCTCCAACTGCCGGATTTCAATCGAGACTACTCGCCGTGAGCGCCGTTGCTCGCCAGATGCCACCCGAGGGCGCTGTCAACGCATGACGTCACCTATATACCATTGGTCGGGTGCAATGCAGTTGGCAACGAGCAAAGATGAAAAGGGAAACATTTCCAAAGAAATGATAGGAGAAAGGAGAGAAAAAAAAAAGAAAAATACTCAAACAAATTGTGCAGAGACGAATAAAACTCAACGACTCGACACCGTTTTCATAAAAAAAAAAAAAAAAAATCTCAAAATGTTTTCATAGATTTTTCTTTAAGGGAAAAACCAGATAAGCAACTCGCGCAATGTTTCGGTCTCCTTTATTTTCTAAAATCTTATTGTCGAAGTGCTTTTGTATTTAATTATCATAACACGATGATCTGTTGTGGGTTGTTAATCCGGCAAGTTTTACCCCTTTTCCCTTTACTGCCGGTTTAAAAGGAGGAAGAGAGAGAGAGAATCAATCCGCAGCCCATAAATCTGCCTCGTCCAACATGGGTAAACTCCCTCTTTCCCCCACTTTCCTTCCCCTCCCCATCGTACACATGACACGCATACTTGTGTAGGCCTGTAATTCCAGAGGGCTGTGATTAAATTCGCCAAACTACACATTCCTCGACTCGCACTTCTTAAGAGAAACATTAATTAAAGAAAATCTCGCGTTTCCAATACACAAACTACACTTTTGTCTCCACACCTAATTAAAAACTCGACTCTATCCATTCACACTGCACCAAAACCCCACTTTAAAAACTCTCCTCCTTTCATTTTTCCACATACATTTTTCCTTCTTTCAATTTTCCCAGCCTTTTTTCCCCATCACAAAAAAATCCTCAAATTCAACTTTAACTATTTTCCCGATTTTTTTTCCCCATACGAGATTTCAAACCCACTCAATAAAAGCCTACATTAACTTCACCCAAAAAAAAAGTTCCACACCAAGAATATACTGTAAGAAAAAGAAAAAATCCCTCACTTTACTCTTTAAACCCCTTTGAGCCCGGTTCCTGGTGCGTAATTCTTAATTCTAAAAAGCGGGCGTCTTATTGGGTCTCATCATTCCTTAGGGTGACAAGTAGTGGCAACAAGAAAAGAGAGAGAGAGATTGCGAGATATAGGAGAAGAAAGGAGCAGTTAAACGTGATTACATGTTCTATTTTTATGAAGACTATAAATCATGACCCAAAGAAAGCTGCCCTGCACAGTAAAATTAAAATTGGAATTAAGCAATTCGATAAATAAAAATAAATAGATACCAACCCTCTCTTAAATTTGTGTGGAATAAAAAATAAAAAAATAAAGGAGGAAAGGAGGAAAGGAAAAAAAAGTGATGTGGGAACTAGGTAGAAAAAAGAAATTGGAATTTTCTCCTCTCATCGCTTTCACTATTGATTCCATCACACACCCTTACGACACTTGGCGGCATTCTAGCTCTTGATCACTGCGCATTGCTATGCGCAAGCATCGTTTCACTCCCTCGCATTGTCTACACAGTGTGCCGCCACATAAACCGCGACCCATCGACAGTCGACGCACTGCATTCAAAATAGGCAACGGAATCCGAATCGCCCTCCACCACCTCCATCGGCATCTCGAGCTATCATCTTCTCCACCACACACATCCCATCATCCCCCTCTCCCTTCTCTCTCCTCTCTCTCTTTCTCCTTCTCCTTCCTCTTCCCAACCCCTCACTTCTTTTTTACTACTCCACATCCCTTCGCTTCGCCTTACTTACTTTTGCCTAACTCTTTTTCCCGACACTGAAACACAGAATGACCTCAATACACAAGCAAATGGTTGCTGTGCCAGCAAGAGAAGCCCAACTCGAACGTATCCAGGCGGAGCTTTTCAAGATGCAGAAAAAAAAAATCACTTGAAAGTTGAAAAGAAAAAAAAAGAAATGAAGAAATCGACTGGGGAAAAACAGTTACATCCCAAACTTAAATGCACCGCTCGGTGAATTTCAAATATTCCCGCTAGGATTTTAACATTTTTCTCTTTTTACGTTTTTATTTTTACCACTGATTTTGTGATTTTGAGTTAAATAAACAAACCATCGTCGTCGAGTCGTAATAAAAGAATGTTTTTGTCATATCGGTCATTGCCAGCCCATGTTATTCCGTAGTAAAAACAAGTAAATTCTCGAACGGATAATGACAAAAGGGATGGAAGAAGATGAAGAAAAGCATAAAGAAGACACACACATGAATAGAAAACCATGAAAAAGAGCGAGGGAGAGAGGATGGGTGGAGAGAGAAGAGAAGAAAAATATAAGTCGTATGAAATGTCATTCGCCCACCCAACACGGAGCTGTAAATGCGGCTACGAAAAGCGTCTCAGCTGAGCATCAAATGCCTTGACAGAAAATCCATGAGACGCAATATCTCTGTTGACACAGTCACGAAAAGAGAATATGAGAGGGAGAGAGAGGAAAAAAAAAAAAAAAAAACTTGTTACCAAGGTAACTCGAACCGAAAAAAATACGTGAAAATGACACGCGGACTACAAATGATGCCACCGATCCACTCGTAAAACTCAAAATCGTTTTGTCGTCGCCAAAACCAAAAATACCAGTGTTGATTTTATCATACGGTAAAGATCGTCATCTAATTAGTGAAACGCATGAATGGATTTCGTGTATGTTGTGCGGCTTGTGTTGTAGCCGCCGCCATTTTCGATTCAAACGTCAAACGCTGGTGGCAGAAGTCACCTTTTAACCCGCGCTTCCCATTGGCTGCCATTATTCAGATGCCCATAAACAGAACAAGTCCATTTGCAAAAATTGACCATTTACCTCCTCACCACTGCAAATGTGGTGCAATAAAAACAAAGATGGACCTCCTCTGAATAACCTTTTCGTCTCGCACTCCCTCCCCACCCCTCGAAACGAAAGGAAAAAAAAAACTTAAGGGGTGCCTCATGGGTAAAACAAAACAAGACTCGTGGCTGCCAAATTGAATGGGACTCGTTGGATAAAAAAAAAGTGAAAAAAAGAAAAAAAGAACGAAGTGTAGTGGGCAATAAAACACAGGGAAAAATTCATTACTCAAAAGGTTTTTCAACCTTAAACACTAGACAGACGCAGACACATTTTACAGGTTGCCTTTTATAGACCAACCGGTAACAGTCAATTGAAGGAGCAAACAGAGCCCACCTTACAAAGACCATTGAGTCCAGTGGAAAACAGACGGTTAGTAAAGTCAAGTTCTTTACCAGTAGGGGGCGAAAAAAAGCGAAAGAGGGAAAGAAAAAGAAAAAAATGGGGGATTCAGTCGGTGAATTTCACATCATCCTTCAAGAAGAGAGACGAAATCAGCAACACGACCGGAAGACAAACAAACAGTGGATTGTTTGAGACAAATGACTGGAGAGGAAGTGGAGTGAATCGGAAGAAAGGGATCGAGTGTAGAAACGAGGAAATTTCAATGGTCATCGCCAGCCAGTACCTATTTGTGTTTCAGTTGGAGGATGAGACGTTTAAAGATAAAAGTCATGCACGATCGATAGGTTTTTAAATGAAACAAAAAGAAAAAATTAGGTAGCGAAAAATGTCTGAACTTTACTAGTAAAGAGTTAAGATTAGACTGGAGTTATTGGGGTCAAAGGGTCAGTTCAAAGTTTGAACTAACTAATTTTAAGAGTATAGATTGGACAATCCTATTTAAATAATATTTATTTCCGAGTGTTATATAATTAAATATTTCGAGTGGCTTTAGAAGGCGTTTGTTTCGACCGTCGAGTGACGGCGCCTACTTCGCATTCCATTGGTTGGTAATCCTAAGAACTCGCACCTTTGGTCCATCAGCGACCATTACAAATTTTATTCGCTACTCGTGATGAATCTTCAATTATATTTTCATACGAAATTACAGATGGGCGCACAATGGGCAGAGCAAACATTCGTCCCCTTTTCTCGCCTACACACCTGAGTCACGTGCATCACGAGAGTCGAGAGTCGAGAGCACTGGCGAGGAGATGAAGTTAAGATGGTTCCTCGTACTGCCCCCTTAACCCTTGGTCCCCATGGCCAACCACCTTAACAAATTGCTTCATGCATTTTGCATTGGAATCAGCAACGATGGGAAAAAACGTCTTTGCTGCTCTTTTCCACATCTCAGCACTATCCATCAAATACAGTCCACACACACACACAGAGGGAAAAAAAGAAAAGGATAAATTTTATTCCATTTTCTTCCTTTTTTCTCCATTCTGTCATTTTGCAAATGACATGACATACAATTTTCCCTTAACTATTTTCTTATTTCATTCTTGCATGGCATTTTTCATTTTGTTCGGTTGCATTTACGATGAAACAAGACAGAAATGTTTTTTTTTTCCTCCTCTACTTTTTGTTTCGAGGGAAAGAAAATTTTGTGCGCGCGACAGTTGATTTCTCATTCCCGATACGACCAATCTAGTAAATAGCTTACATCTTCCACTCTAGAGAAGAAAAAAAATATCGAAAACTTTACCAAAATTCGTTGAGACTAGGATTTACTGGATACGTTAATTTATTTATTTATTTACCGTTCGTTTATCAATCTTTGTTTTGCGAATCGGGAAGCGCAATCGGTAGGCAACAGCGTATTTAATCCTTTTAATACGCAATTTCACTTTAAAAGCCAACTGCATATAGTTGGAAAACAAGAAAAGCGCACCCAAGTGGAAGATAGCGTTAACCCTTTACGTTCGGGGCAATACAGCGCGCAGTAAACGAGGGCTCAAAATCCCATACAACTCATTGCCAGGGTTTTAGTAATAGTTGAGAGATTGCCAATTACCAACTCGCATCCATAAGATCTTTCCATGTACCGTATTAGGGGCAGCAAGGATTCGAGCGATTTTCCTGCCAAATTAACTCGCCCGTTCAATTGAATCTGCCCACCAATAAAACTACAATTAAATCCAACCCCCATCTGATTAATAAAAAATCGTAAAAACTGACACAAATTTCACCCAAACTTAATTAAAAATCACACTTTTACACTCACTCCGACCCAATTTTAAAATCTAAAATATATTTCTTAAAACAATTTTTATTTTATTTTTTAGAAAAGGAAATGCCACAGCATTTATCGACAAGTTTTGGTTGCCACGACCACCCACGAGGGGGAGTTTAGTCAAAGCAAGAAGGGAGAGGAGAAGAAGAGAATGGAGATCAATTGACATTTCAATATCATCCGTAAACAACATCCCCTTCCTCTTTGTCCACGCACAATGTCCGCCGTCTCCTCTTACCATAAGCACCTTATTCTTCACACGAAATCTCAATCAATACTTTTCTCTTCATTCACATTCTCCTCAGACGCCATCTTGTGCTCTCTCTCGGCTGCACAAACAAACCAAGCGGGAATATCGTGTGACCATCAAAACTCCAACAAACAACGACTTTTATCCCAAATCCCCATCTCCTTTCCCGCCATTTTACCGATACTTTGCATCTAACTTTGCACCCGCCATCTGTTCGCATCCATTTGGTATTCTAAACCTCACTTTTAATAACAAAATCCTCCCTCGCTCTTACTTTTACATCCTCTCAAACAAAAAACCCACCACTGTTTTCTTTCAAAACAGCTTTTCCCTCCCTTCCTTCCTTTTCTTTCTTTCACTCACTCTCTCTCTCATTCGTTCATTCACTTCCGCTTTGACGTCGTCGACGCCATCATCATGAGGAGTTTCGATGATTCCACTAACACGTTTAAATTGATGGTGCGAGTGAATATTTATGTGACCTTTTCCTTGTTGCTCCGATTCGACCATGCAAATTAATGATAACTCGATTAGGACGCATTAATCCCTAACCATAAAACATTCACCGACCGACGACGCCAGCCAAAGTGCGAACGAAACCCGTCAAACGGTGACGCCGAAACGTCAAAACACAACCAACAAACATCGAACGTCTGAGAAAGTACGTTTCGGGTTTTATCAATTTCACGTCGACTCGAATCTCATAACGGGAAAAGGGAAGGAGGAAGAAAAAAAAATCCTTTTCACTTCAAAACACAAAATGGACATTGGATACCACAGTGTCACCCGGTCGTCTCGGCAACCGAGCGTTTTATCGCGCCGAAATCCGACGCCGACACGAGACGCATGTCTCTCGCCGAGAGAGAGAAGGGGAAGGGGAGAAACACCGACGACGACGACGCCGCCCACGCCCACACACGTGACACGCAAACGCTCCCAATCGGAAAATGGGAGACGCTTATAACCAGACATGAGTACCCGATATCATAAAACCCATTCCCATGCTTTTCTATTAAACTTTTTTTTTCCTTTTTTCTTTTCACACAACAAAACTCCTTATCAAAAACTCTCTTTTCAACAAAAATATCCTTTCAAACCACTGAACGTGTCTCTGATGATAAAACCGACTTACCAAAAAGAATGAAAGGAAAGCAGAAAGAGAGAGAGCGGGCGCAAGAGAGAGAGAGAGAGAAAAAAAATATCATTCGTTTCACAACACCGCACTAGAGGTCAGTGGGTCGCCTTTCAAAAAGTCTGGTGGCCCCGAAAAAATCCAGATAAGGGTGCAAACGCATGTCCATCACACGCCAGTGCGATGACAAACCTCATTTTTACCTAGTCGACCGGAAGTCATTCTAATACCGAAATCTGTCCATGACTACCCGTTTCTAAGTATAACAAGACTCGTATTTGCTATCTCAAAAGATAAGTTTCTACTACTGGCCCCCTATGGGCTTATAAAATACTCGATCGGTTTGTTTTTCCAGGTATTTCCAACGATGATTGATGACGAAAACGATCATCAGACGAGCTTAAGTAAACTACGTTTATTTACCATCTGAGTATAATTCAAATTTTGCGTCACATCTTAGCAAAATTTTTGATTTCATCGAACAAAAAACTGACCGATCGTCACTGAGTGTGCTCGGAAGATAGTCTTCTATTGGCTGCTATTTCTTTCTTATCGGAAGTTTCGGACGTAAGATGAATTCAATTCGAAAATATTTTTTCAGAATGTAATAAATTCTCTCGAGTTAAGCCTAGTACTCACAGCTCGATTCCATGCATGGAATTTTTGCCACATGGAAATAAAATCAGTACTAAGTTAGTGGGGCTGTGCATGGAATCTGTTCGCCAGGCGAAATTGAATTCTTTCCCTAACAAATGTTGCAGGAAAAAACTGAATTTTTTTTGTGCATGAACGGTCACAACCAACCTTATCACAATACAGTAACGACGACTCTAAATCATCGTCGTCATCTAGCACATTAACACATTCCGCGTACGACGCCATTTTGACTAGGTGTGACAGTACAGAAGTGAGATGTTGTGAGTACTAGATCACTTCCCTACACACCGAGACACCCGACCGAAATTTTTCATCACCTGATGTACAGCCTTAAAATTTCGTGTGTAAGTTGCTGTGAGTACTAGGCTTTAGAGACTTTGCGCAATATTGTGACGTCACAAGACGGAATTCACACGTCGGAAAATGAGATTGCGCTAAGGGCACTACGTATGGACAGTGGAAAGGGCATAATGCTGCAAATTATGTTATGGGCTGTTCATTAGTGACAATATAAATGCATGGCTAAATTATTGCCGACTCGTGAAGAGATGCGTGATGGAGCATGCGGATAACAAGCGAGTGCAATTGTCACGCCGATTGAACCATGGACGAGTGGCGTTCGAATATGTCACGCCCCGAGTCCGATTCGGTGTTTAAAACTTCGCCGACAGAGTTATGGTCTGGCCACCAATGGTACTGTCGCCGTGATTGCAATTTGCGGGACGAAATTCGCCCGTTTTGATTCGTTATGTCGCAGTAAAATAATCAACAATACTCTCGAGTATCCAGATACTTGGAAAGGACGAGCACGATTGGTCGTCATCGTCACGCTCTCTCTCGGTCTTCGCCGAGGGTCTGCACGTCGCGTTATGGTTCTTCACCATACTTTCACGAGCATCTGCATCCTCGACGTTGGAATTTAAAACACTCGTGCACACAACCTTGAGCCAGAATCTCCTCCCCGTAATTACCAAATAACCAAAAGTCTGTTTATCAACCATCGAGAACAATAAGAGATTTTCTCATTAACTTGAAAACCCCTTCGACGAAACGGTCGGACGTCTTCGCCCTCGGGACACGTGCAACTCCTCTCGTGCCACGCTCATAACACGCGCCAGATGGCAACATAGTTGCAAAAAAAAAAAAAAAGGAGGAGTTTGGGAAGGGTGGGTATAGAGAGCACCTGTCAAACGAACGGCATCTGGCCACGTGGGGCAGATGGCGACTTCCTCATGGTTAGAAATGGGCGCCAACGCCAACTGGGGAAAATATAAACTTCGGATAAGTAGCCGACACTAAAAACCCATTCGGGGAATGGGAAAAAGGGGGGGAAACATCCCTCGAATAACCCTATTAATGATTAACAACTAATTTCACACGTTTCCCACACGACCGAGCCCATTTATCGAGCATTTGAATTGCTTTTCCATCCATAAATCGAAAAAAAAAATCCACAAAAACTTTTCCAATTTATCCATTTTTTCCCACTTGGAATTAATTTTTTTTCCCGTTTTTTTCCCTCTTGCATCTATTCCCATCCCTTTTTCCCTAATCCTCTACTTCTGCCTGCATTGTAAATTGGTAGGCGGGTGTTTTTGTGATTGGGTTGCAGCTGTTTACAAAGAGACACACTGATTTATACATTGAAAAGGAGGAACCGAAAACACCCCTTACAATCACACCCCTCAAATAAATAAATAAAAATAAGGAAAAAAAAATTCCCTATAAATGAAAATGAACCAAAACACAAGAAATCGATAAAAGTTGTTTGGAGATGAAGAAGAAAAAATGAGAATTAAGCTTAGATGGAAAAAAAATAATGATAATAATTAAATTTGCACAATTTCCTCGCAATCTTCAATTGGCATTAAGGAAGAAATCCAAAAGACCAAAGATAAAATGATGTTGACAAGCTGTCTCCATTGCCTTTGTTACACAATAAATTGCTGCTTCATTGCACCAGACACTATTGCAATCAGAAAGAAAGCTCGAAAAAAGGGAAGAAAAAAGAAAAAAAACGCAGAGGAATGTAGAGAAGAGAAAAATACACTTGAAATTCTCGACAAGAAGCGAGTTTTAACTGCAAACTAAGCAAAAATCAAAACTATTGTCAACCTTTTCTGCTGGTGTCTTCCTGGAAAGCCAAGTTCGGCTTTAACGTAACCATACATCTTGAATATTTAGGTCGAACAAACTCGGGAGAGAGAGAGAGCTCGGTGAAACCAAATCAGCCCTGAGTTAAAAACAATCCCAGGTATTCCGACACATTAAAAAAAATATAAATAAATAAATAACAAGCCATGGCCGTGCATGTTTAGGCATTTTAGGAATTCAAACTTAATAAGAGAAAAAGGAGGAAAAAATGTACATAGAAAATTTAGCCCACGGCATTCAACAAAGTGCATGACATTCTTCATGAAAAGCACCAAGTAAAGTGCAACTAAAACACTTCGCTGACTTGCAGCAAAGACACCTTTAAACTTTCCAGAGAATAAAACCGAATATCAGCTTGCCTCTATCTTTTTATATTTATATATCAAAAAAAAAAATTGTAGGAAAAAGGAATCAATAATTGCATAATACGGATGAAAACTATTTTTAAACCCGCATGTTCAATAGAATAAACATCCACATGCAGTATTTACAAATTTCATCCATGTTTCATTGCAGATTGATGCAGGGATACACGACTAAACCCCCTAGTGTGTATTTTATGAGCCATAAAATAATAACCTTTTGCTCATAGCTTCACGTTATGATAAATGCAAAAACCAAATTGCTAACCTTCCACAATGCATTTTTGCAAGCTTGCAAAAAAAAAATTCTACAAACTTCCATTTTTTTTCTTCTCTAGCTCACACACACTATACCATTACTGTTTTTAGCAACATCTCCTTCAATTTTTCTCTCTCTCTGGTGCAACATGGAAACCAGCATTTGGAACTGATGGCTGTCCTCTTCCGACGTCTCGTGTCTTGCCTGGGAGGTGAGTTCGGCAGTAAACTAAAAGGAAAACCATCGGTCCGATGGCGTGGTGTTGAACTATGTGCGACGTTAACCCCTGAATGCGAACCAACAGCATCTTCCGTTTGAAAGACTTAAATTTCCATCGAGATGCACTCTTTCCCAATAACCATCTTATGCGTCGCACGCTTAACTAAAGCGGGCGAGATTTCGATTGACCCGCAAAGGTCGAGTGTGCAGTCGTTTTGACCGGGTGCTTAAAAATGTCACCGGAGATAAATGCGTGTGGCTAAAACTTTTACATTAAACTCGCAACCCGATATCCCGACTCGGTCGTCGATCGGCTTCACTGCAATGCATCCGCGTTGCATGTATTTTTTAAACAGATGCATTCGGGATGACCGCTTTTAGTCGTTATGGGTAAAATCGAGTTTGACCTTATCGCCACGATCGATATACTCCCTCCCGAAAAAAGTAAATAAAAAAACACCATTAAGTCTGATATCGGGAGTCATTTCCACTCTTCCCTCCATTTCTCCACGCAAGAGGGGAAAAAAATGCACGTATCCTTGGGTCTTTGGGTAGGCTTTCCCCTACGACTCGCAGGCCCAGAAGCAAACACGCAAAGCACTCAGCAATTGAGGTCGACTTGATGTATGGATCTTGAAAAATAAATTTATATTGAAATTCATTATTCACTGCCCCGAAAACCTTGACATCCCCAAGGCCGAACGAATCTAACATGCTTGATAATTACTCCAAGAACGCTTACCAAAAAACAAAATGAGTGGGATCAATTTGCGATTGCATAATGCTTAACAATTGTTACACCTCAACCAACCATATCGAAGACCTTTAAGTCTAAGCTGAGTACTCATAACTTTTGTCTGGCCATGAAACCTGTGCCCAGAATTGTCCATATTCACCAATCACCACA
>JAQFZO010000702.1:0-21439 GCA_034695885.1 Geophilus flavus | reverse complement strand
AAAAAGCAATGCCACCAAAGATGTTTCACATAAATGTATCATTCGCCCGTACAGCCAGTACACGCGAGTTTTTTTTTCAAACACAATGTTATTGCAGATTCTCAATTCAAACAACGAAAAAGAACCTGCAATCTTAGATATAGGAACTTGGCAAAACGTCACTGATAAAGTAATGTTAAAAATTGGAATTTCGCAGAATCTCACTTATAATGTAATGATAAAAAGAAAAAGAAAACAGAAATATCGTGTTTCTTTTACTCATTTACTCGCTTCGTTGCAGACTTTTGATTGGCTAACCTTTTTGCAAATGTCATATGGAAAGGAAAATGTACCAGACGAAAATGTACAAATTCTTATATACGACACGAAATACATAATGCACTTGACTTATTTGCTGTCGATATACGAAAGAAGAACCGTGGCTAATTTTGTGTTATGGAATGCAATAAAAACTTTTTATTACAATATTCGGACTGAAATAGACGCGCCCGCACTGATAAATTGGTAATTCCACATCTCTATCTAAAACAAGTTTTTAACAGAAAAAAATTTCCGTCTCAATGACGTCAATGATGTCTTTCAGTTGGGTACATACTGTATATTAATAACATACATACGGTATTTATATTACTATTGCAGGAAAAAAACTTGTATAGAAGAAATTTCAAAGACCATGAGTTTCGCATTTTGGCGAATAGTTGTCGATAATACCATGAACAAAGAAAAAATTAATTATGTGAGTTCCTCTAACGGCTTGTTGTGCCATCTGATTAGTGGATACGTTACTGTAATTATGTTCGTGAAAATAGTCGGTCCTGAAAGTTCAGGCTATTTTCACGAATGTAGGTGAAAATCGCTTACAGGCTATAGATTTTAATATAATATTTTTTTAAATGAAGGCAGAAGAACTTGTCGACAACTTGTTCGACGTGTACAAAGAAATGATTGAAAACAGTAAATGGCTTGACCCCAAAACAAGAAAAAATGCAGTTGAAAAGGTACTCAAGGTGTAATAACCGTTCAGCTTGGTAAATTCTATTGTTTCAGTTGAATCAAATGGTGAAAATGATCGGATATCCAAGATGGGTCACGAATGATAGTCAACTCAATTCGTACTACGAAAAATACACTATAGCGCCTGATCGTTTTACCAACATCGTTACGGCAAATACATTGGCTCACGAAAGAATTATCCTCGGCGCAAGTAAACCAGTGGACAGAAGAAAATGGCCCGAACAAATTACGGTGCTCACTACGAATGCATTTAACAATCCATCGACGAATACTATTTGTAAGAACTTGCAGCTTTCAAGATTTAACATTATGGTTATGGATTGTATATTCTAATTTTTTACAGTACTGCCAGCTACAATGTTACAACCTCCGTTTTACAGTCCCAACAGACCTCAGTAAGAAATTACTGCCATTTTTAATACGTACGTAAGAGTTTTAAAAATCAAGTTTTCCTGCAGGGCAATGAACTATGGGAGTATCGGAGCATTTCTGGGACATGAAATTGGCCACGGTTTTGACGAAGATGGTTTGCTCTAATGCTATTATAAATTCAATATAACTTAGTTCAATTATAAATAATTTTTAGGAAGAAAAAGGGACGGAAAAGGAGGCATAAAAAACTGGTGGAGCAAATCAACTAAGGAAATATACGCACGACGCAGTGAGTGTTACAGAACTCAATACGATGCATATTGCTACAATGACACCGAACCCATGTTGGGAAATAGCGAAACCTGCGTAAGTATAAAAATATTCACTTCTTTGCAATGGCGGATCTAGGCATTTGGCGTCCCTTCCTGGTACAATTTCCGTTATCTTGCTTTCGTACGTGCTAGGGTGATTGGGAATTCCCTTAGCAATTCAGCCTCGAAAGTCCGTCTGCCGAGGTTCGTAAAATTCGCATTTTTTGCAAATGTGCATCACATTCGTCAGTGAATGTGCGCAAGGGTGATGTACGTTTGCAAGAAATGCGGGTTTGCGTTTGTTGCGCACATTTGTAAGCCTCGGGAAATTGGATATTCGGAATCCCCAAGCTGAACGAATTCAGAATTACTCTAGCACATGCGAAAGGACGTTAAGGAAATTGTACTACCCAACTGCCCATCTTTGCCTATTCATAAATCCGCCTATGTTCCTTTGATGTCATAAATAATCAAAACAATTTATCTAGGTGAACGGAACTCTAACGTTAGGAGAAAACATGCCGGATTTCACAGGAATACAGTGTTCATTCAACGTATGAACAATTTAATTTAAAATTTTGTATTGATATGTTAATTTTTTTAATCCAGGCTTATAAACGATGGGTAAAAAAACATGGTCAAGAGAAACCACTACTAGATCATAAGGAATTCAATTCCGAACAACTATTTTTCATCAGTTATGGCTATGTAATTCTCCTATTGATTGTTTTTCAGTTTTAAAAAAATATTAAAACAAGTTCTCGTATTTTAATCTAGAGTCACTGCGAAAACATTTCGCCGGAAGAATGGTTCGAAAATTATGGGACCGATGTACACAGTCCGGGGCGATACAGGGTTCAAGGAACATTATCAAATCTCGAAGAGTTTTCACAAGCATATCATTGCAACCCAGGGCAAATGAATAGAGACAAAGCTCGCTGCACCCTTTGGTAGCGGATAAATCTACAACAGCTCATGTTTTGACGAATGACAATTATTGTTATGAAGTTTTTATTCTTTTGAAAAAAAATATTTTATTTTAGACTGGGTTTCAAGAAATTAAAAATCCAATATTGACTGTAATATTATTACCACAGTTTTCCCATTTATGAAAATTTGTTCTTGTTAAAGTTTAAATAATTTAACCCAATCCATATACAAGCAATTAGAGAAACGGTAGCCTCAGTCAACTCTGTGAAGCCTGGCCACTGAGAAGACCGGATCCAGACAAAATGTATAGAGGGCACATTTTAATAAACAAAGAAAAAAAAAGGTGTGAAAGACCTGACAGTTTTGCTGCGTTTAAAGTGTGCCAGCTGAATAACTCCTAAACTATAAAAGTAATTAAAGATTTGTTACAGCCATTTAATCAGAAGTAATGTAATGAGTGGCAAATCCAATGGTACCAATAGTGTTGCCCTTTGACATCATGTTCAAGGTCATCCTTACTTCGAAAATTGTGACAGTTTGTGAAAAAGTCATTAGAATGATGTAACTGAATATGCTTTATGGGGAATAATTTTCTGTATGGATCTGTTCTTCACAGAATTGACTGTAGCCAATGCCATTTTTTCGGCATCTCCATCTCTGAACTTCCTCTGCACATCATTGCCTCATTTTCATAAAATGACACTGACAAATTTCCATCATTTCCCTTTTTCAATAAAATTAAACTATCCTATGTATTTGAAAAAAATAAACATTTCTAAGGATTACCAACCCCCCATCCATTTCCCCAATAATTCCAATAAAATCAAAAATTACAAAAAAATCTGCCGTTTCCTAACACTTGTTTATAAAATCAACACAGGGCTACCCCAATTTCTGGAATAAAGAAGATGACAACCGTCATTTTACTAAGGTGTGGCACAAATACAAAGTTTTGCAATCGGGTGTCATACACCCTCGTTATCAGCTTCTGCTTTCGGATTTCAAATTTCTGATAAACAAAACAGGATTCTAGGAAATATACACTTCCTTGCAACGCAGAAAAAAATATTTCAACATTCTATGCAGCAACACTTTTCATGTATCGTACAGTAAATTCCGAATCATTATCTTCTTTCATTTAGCAAAATGAAGTTCAGGCCAAGACCGGAGGAAGATAACAGTAGGAGAAACGGAAGACAACAAAAAGGAATCCTCATACTAGCGGTGGCACTATTGAGTGCCGCGAGCATTATTCTTACATTAGTCATTGCTTTACGGCGTAAGTTTATAATCATAACATAATCTAAACGCATATTTACGTCGATTTTATTCACAGCTCCTCCAAAAATACCAGATTTCCCGATACCGCTATGTATCTCAAAGGATTGTACAGTTGCAGGTTAAAATTTTTTAAATTTAAGAATAATTAACAAAATATACGAAAAACTAAAAGTTCAAAAGTTGTATATTTAGCATCGTCACTGATCACTTCCATGGACGAAACTCACGATCCGTGTAACGATTTCTATTCTTACGTATGTGCAAACTACATAAAAGTGACTCCAGAACTCACCACCCACTTCGTAGAAGGAAGTCGACTCCTTAAACTTCAAGTTAGAGGTAAATGACACTACACTTCCTCTTCCTGCCATTTTCAAAACAAACTTTATTCCAAAGAACTCATGGGGCGACCAAATTCTCCAAACGATCCATCGGCTGTCATTAAAGCGAGAACAGCCTATAAGTTCTGCCTGGCTACGAGTAAGTTGTTTTTGTTTGTGTTTTTCATAAGAACTTTGCTGGAATTTAATAAATTTTTAGCCGATGAAACGTCATCGGGAATCGACTCCCTGAAAACTGTGGTAGAAGATTTAGGGGGTTGGCCAATGGCAGATTCAAAATGGTCACCTTACTCAACCATTGAAAAGTTGATTGCCAAAATTGAAAACATGGGTCTTACGAGTGGATTATTTAAACTCTCAGTCACACCAGATCCGGTTAATCCAGACATCAAACGAATTACAGTAACAAATCGGACACGATGTACACAAGTGAGTAATGTTTAATAACCTTTCGTAAAATTGTTTATTACAGTTGGATGAGCCAAACGACGACGACAAAGTCGAACTACGTCAAAAGAGAGAAAATAAGGTTGAAGAAAAACGTGTAACGGAATATATTGAGAATACCGTCCGAGCATTAGGCGGCAAAGAAACTACTGACCAAATAAGGGCATACACCGAGGAGATGATTATCGTAACTGGCGATTTGACTAGCGTAATAAAGCAACGAAAAAAATTATTTACGTTAAAAAATATCTCCAAGTTTCCTTACTATTGCAGATCCTGTCACCTCAAGAAGACAGAAGAAACCAGAGTAGGATGTATAACGAAATGAGCATAAAGAACTTGAACGAACTGACTAACCACGTAATACGTATACTGATAAAATTAAAAATAAAGTGATCTAAATTTTAAGTAAAATGTTTCAGACCTTCGATTGGTTTGCCTTGCTGCAATTGGTGTACGGTAACGAAAACGTCAAAGACGAAAATGCACTCATCATCGTAAAGGAAGTAGACTACATTTGCAAATTGCCTGAAGTTCTATCTGGATTTAGTAACAGAACGATAACTAATTATGTGCTATGGGAAGTCATATCGCATTTGTTAAATTACGTAATTAACACATCCACTGACAGGTAACAAGAAATTCAAAATTGCAATCGACTGTTAACTATTTTCTAAATATGACTCATTCATTAAGGTGGCAAAATTGTTTAAAAGATATTTCTGAGGGTATGAGTTTTGCAATGTGGCGGATAGTGGCTGACGACATGGTGACCAACGAAACCGTGGAATACGTGAGTGAATTTCGTGTTAAGTTTAGAAATTGCATTAATTTGTTAATTTTGCCTAGGTTGAAGAACTCATAAGCGATCTAAAACAAAGTTATAATGAAATGATTGGCAATAGTGAATGGCTGGATGATAAAACCAAGGAAAATACGCTTAAGAAAGTATACCATGGTACTTAACAATGTAAATTGATTTCACCGTACTAAATTGTTTTATTTTAGTTGAATGGTATGCAAGAAATGGTCGGATATCCAAAATGGGTCAAAGAAGACGACCAACTAAATTCTTTTTACGAAAACTTCATTATTACGACTGATCATTTCACCAACATGGTGACAGCAAAGCGATTATCTCATCAAAGAAAAGTTCGAGACTTGAGGAAACCGGTTGACAGAAAAGAATGGCTTGAAGTAATTAGAGCAATAGTAGCAAATGCTTTTTACGATTACTCTTCTAATACGATGTGTAAGTATATCCAAACTTAACAAACTCAACGTTTATTTCATTTTCTGCTCAATTCTTTCTCTCATTCTCCAGATATTCCAGCTGGAATTCTACAACCTCCGTTTTACAGTTCTAAAAGATCCCAGTAAGAAAAAAATTGCCTAATAACTTAATCACCCCCAAAATTTCAAAGCAAATCAAATCATATCGCCTTGGGTCTTTTCTAAATCATCTCGTCACGGCGAGTCCGCAAGTGCATTAGTGCACGTTCATGCGCAGTTCAAATTCTCTTACTCGTAATATTCTATCCCTCACTCGTAATATTTAACCATTTAATGTAGAGTTGGAGTGGCACACATATTGAGGCGTCTCGATGAGCCATGTCCGAAATTTGTATTTCTGGGTCCGAAATCCGTGCACAACATCGCCAAAATCGAGATTGAAGGATATTGAACGTCATAGTAGAAATCTATAAACGACCAATCATTCAATGACCCTTGCCATGTTACTTTATTTGTAATTTTATATAGTAATGACCCGCGCCTTAAAATGAAATGTTTGCAACTGTCTAAAAAGCTTAATTGAAGCTGTCGATTGCGAAAAAATTGAATTGCACTTTGAGGGTTCAGCATTAGGGACTCTATTCTGATGGTATTAACTAGCTAGGGATGAGAATTGAACCAATTAGTAGGCCTTGGTCCAGAACTATTGTCAGCATTTAGTCCCGACCCGCTTTTCGGATTCGCCGCGATGAGAGGATTTAGAAAAGACCCAATATGATTTGGTTTCTGAAATGGGAAAAAAAGCTCAAATAAATGACTTTGCATTCCTGTAGATCACTGAACTACGGAGCCATCGGTTCGATCATCGGACATGAAATCGGCCACGCCTTTGACAATGATGGTTGACATATACATAATTAAATTACCCAATTTAAAAATTAAATTAAAATCTTTCTTTTACAACTTCAGGTAGCCAGATGGACGAAAGAGGTGCTTTTCGTGAATGGCAAACCAAAGAAGGTCACGAAATGTACAATAAAAGGAATCAGTGCTACAAAGATCAATATGACACTTACTGTTTCAACGAAACACAGTTTGGAGGAGGGAAAAATAAAACTTGTGTAAGTATAAAATAATTCATTCACTCGACACTGTTGTGCATAATTAAGACAATGTACTGACATTTTGTGCAGCTTGACGGCGGGCTCACTTTGAGAGAAAACCTACCAGACAATACTGGAACTCTGTGTGCTTATAAGGTATTTCATGCAAACAACAATCTTCATCGTAGGATTAGTAATTCGTAACAATTTTTGTTTTTGCATGTATTTCAGGCGTACTTAAAATGGATTAAAAAACATGGAAGAGAAAAGCCATTACCTGGACTGGTAACATTTAGTTCAGAAAAATTATTTTTTATTAGTTATGCTACGGTAGGACTGAAGATTTTGATTCCTTTTAATCAATACTAATAACTTTTCTTTTTTTAGGTGTGGTGTGAAACTGTTACTCCTCTTCAATGGGTAACGTACGGTAGCACACATTCGCATAGTCCTGGAATATTCAGGTACAGATTTTGCAATTTTGTATGCTTACAATTACATCTGTATTAAATTTTTATTTAATTTTAGGGTTCAAGGTACGTTATCGAATATGGAAGCGTTTTCGCGGGAATTTAACTGCAGTGCAGGACCAATGAACAGAGGACAAAATAAATGCAGTTTTTGGTGACCAATGTGTGTATGTATTATACTGTATAAGGTAAAATCTGAATGTAAATATCGAAAGCAATTATCCTACGGTTTTTCATGAACGTACTACATTGCATTTAACGTATACTGTATATTATAAGAGTTATGCAAATAAAATAAATGTGATGTTTACTATCACGCAGTTTTGTGTTAATGAACGATGCATGATAGCAAATAAAATATAAATCGATACAATTTTCTTATATGTCAAGACGGAGAATTTTTATCAATGGCCCACCCCACACATCAACATCCCATTTTAAATTCATAAAAATAATAAAATAAAAAATTGAAAAATTAAAACTGTATATAGTTCTTCACCTTCAAGACGTTTTTAAATGCATTGCATAACTTCCGCAATAAATTAAAATGCATTTATTACAATTCAATTATCATTCGTCTCGCACGACTTATAAATAGCTTGACTTAACGATTATTTCACTTTATAAAAACATCATTGAAAATTACGTAATTGAAAAAAAAAAAAGAGATAAACCCAATCTTATACAATAACACACGTAAGTAGGAATGAGAAACAGTAGCACCCATAACATTTTTGTGTTAATAAACATGATTACGCAATGAAGGAAAACTCGTTTCTCTTCACATGTTTCGCTCTAAAGCACGCGATTCTCCAAATTAAATACAGAAGCTTGCATTATCTTGCTTTGCTACCTTCATTCAACAAAATGAGGCTCAACTCAGAGTACAAAAGTAAGAAAAAAATAAGAAAGAAGAGATTTAAATTTTATAAATATTGTATTGATTTATCTTAATAGTTCAATGTTTTGCTGGGATCTTCGCTGCTATTTTCCTAAGTAGGTTTAAAATTTTAAATACCGTATAAAATAACTAGTAAATTTATTTCTAGCTACTTCCAATGCTAAGGAATCTAAAGTTTGCGTGACCAAAGAGTGCACGCTTGCTGGTGGGTGAAATATCTTTTATTCAAATTTTTAAGAAAAAAAAATGCATCATATCATTTCAGCTGCATCATTACTCGCTTCCATGGATGACACCTGGGATCCATGCAGGGATTTTTATTCATTTGTTTGTGCAGATTACATGCGTACTGCATCTGATCTCAGTGATCATTTCGAACAATTGAAAGAGGACCTTACAAAACAAGTTCGAGGTAACTTTCTTATCCTTTCCCTTTTAAAAAAAAAATCAAGCCTAAAAAAATATTTTTTCAAGAACTCATGGAACTTCCTGAGTCACCAAATGACATAGAAGCAGTTAAAAAGGCGCGATCGGCTTATCAAACGTGTTTAAATGCACGTGAGTTGTTTATTTTATGTATTTCATTCATGTTACGGTACTAAAAAAAAAATCTTTCGTCAGCTGATTTGTTACCCAATGGAATTAGACCTTTACAAAGTTTTGTGCGAGATTTGGGCGGCTGGCCCATAGCAGTTGGATCAAATTGGCTTCCACCTCAAAATTCCTCACTCGAAGAGTTTCTAGCTAAACTCGAAACTACGGGATTTACTGGAGAAGTGTTTCAACTTTCCGTCACACATGATCCGGGCAAACCAGATGTCAAAATAATCACGGTAGTGTATAATAATAACACTTGTCCTAAATTATAAATATAATGATTAATTTATAAATTGTCCATTTGGTAATAGTTGGATCAACCAAATAATGACGGAGATGTTGACATAAAGATGGGGAAAAAGAAAAGAGACGACGATAAAGAAAAGGAAATGGATGTTGTTTTATTACTAGTTGGAGCATTTGGTAATAATAATGACACTGATTTAATAGAAAGAGAGATCGATGAAATAGATAGGTTGACCGCAGATTTAAAATCGGTAAAACTCTTACATCACCCGTTTTTTCCTTTTTAACTTCCTTAATTTTTTACAGATTCTCTCGCCAGAAGAAGAGAGAAGAAACCAGACAAGAATTTATAATAAAATGACCATAAAACGTCTGCACGAACTCACCGACAACGTGAGTATAAATAAATTAACAACAAAAACACAAAACCGACCTTGATTCACATCTCTAACATCATTTTCCTTTTATCAATAAATCACGATTAATAGTTTGACCTTCCGTTGCAGGCTTTTAACTGGCTTTCCTTTATACAAACGTTATTTGGAAAAGATAACGTTCCAAATGAAAATGTCGAGATTAATGTAAAAGAAATAGATTACATGCAACAAACTGCGATAATGTTATCCCTATACGATAGACGAACTGTGACTAATTTCGTTTTATGGAATTTGATTTCTCATTTATTTAGCTACATAAAATTGAAAACAAAAGTTAGGTAACAGACATCAATCCCACCGCAATTACACCTCATTTCCTCATAAAATTATTCACGATAGGTGGGAAGATTGTCTAGATGACATATCTAAGACCATGAGTTTCGCTGTGTGGCGAATATTTGCCGACAATGTCCTCACCAACGATGAAACGGTTGAATATGTGAGTTAATTTTGAACGGGGAATTTAATTTCTTATCTAAAAAAAACTCTTAATCTAGGTCGAAGAGCTTATAGATAACATGTATGCAGCTTACGGAGAAATAATTGAAGAAAGTGAATGGCTTGATGCTAGAACAAAAGAAAAAGCACTCAAAAAGGTAAAATTGATTGTAAGGTATAAACAATAAACAATTATAAACTTATAGTTGATAGATCACGAGACAATTCATACGACTGAGCACAGATTAGTGAATAAATAAATAAAAGTTGGTAAACTTCACTGCAAAGCACACACATTAAATAGCGATTTGTTACGTAACAGCATGAATTGTGTAACCTTCCTCGAAGCTTGTAATAAGTATTTTTTAATGACTCCATTCACTAATCTATAATGCATAAAAATTGTAAAATTCAAGGTAAAATGCTAAACAATACGTGAAAACTTTCCTTAACAAGCTGGATTGGTTGAAAAAACTCATTAATTTTTTTTTTATTTTTAATATTTAACATTTTTATTTCAGTTAAATGAAATGGTACGAGTTGTTGGTTATCCAAAATGGGTCATGAACGACGACGAACTAAATTCCTATTACAAAGACTTCATTTTAACAACCGATCATTTTACCAACATGGTGGCAGCTAACAATTTATCCATACAAAGAATTATTAGAGACATGCACGAACCAGTAGATAGGAATAAATGGCCCGAAGAAGTCGGAGTTCTCATTGCAAATGCCTTTAATGAATACGGAAGTAACTCGATAAGCAAGTATCTCGCATACTAATCTAATCAACATACAAATAAAAATAAAATAATAATTTTTCGTTTTCTCTGTAAATTCAGACATCCCAGCTGGAATCTTACAACCTCCTTTTTATAGTCCCAACAGACCCCAGTAAGACAAATCATCAGTGGAACCCACTTATAACGTCACTTTTTTTATTTTCCCCTGCCAAAGTCCGTCTAATAATTCTAAAATTACCCGGTTAAAAATAAGCACTGAACTCGATTATAACGTCAAAATGACAAAATTTCCAATAAAAATTGAAATAAAAATTAAAATAATAGAGAATAAAGAGGAGAAAATTAGGTTTTCAGCCCGTGCAGTGAAGCACTGCCTGCTACAAGTGGCAGCCTTGAAGGCGGCAAGCAAAACCCGCTTATAGCGTCACAATGACGTAATACGCGTGTTCGAATTGAACGTCACCTTGATATAACGTCACTTTTGCCAGGTTCCACATTAATTGAAAATGGGTATCTTAAAAATAATAAAACTTTCCTGCAGAGCAATGAACTACGGGAGCATCGGTTCAATAATCGGACACGAAATTGGTCATGCTTTTGACAACGAAGGTGAGTCCTTTAATTCTCCCACCTCTTCTTAAACACTTAAAACATTTTTAATTACTATTTTTAGGCAGTCAATTAAATGCAGTAGGTGGTTTACAAGAATGGTGGACTGAATCATCTCGCGAAAACTTCAGAAGTCGCAGTCAATGTTTCAAAACCCAATACAACGCATACTGCTTCAACGACACCGAACTCCACACTGGAAATAACGACACCTGTGTAAAGATAAAATCATTCCCCCACATTGCATGTCACTTTGAATAGTCACGATGATATACGTGCAGGTTGATGGCAGTTTAACGCTAGTCGAAAACGTTCCCGACAACACGGGAGTTCAATGTGCTTATAAGGTACAAAGTATTTTTATGAGTCATAACTATTTCGATCGATACAACTGACCAGTGGCTGACCTTTAATATCTTTTAGGCGTACAAACGGTGGATTAAAAAACATGGTCAAGAAAACTATACCGTAGGACTCAAGGAATTCAACGCGGAACAACTGTTTTTCGTCAGTTTCGCTTACGTAAGACGTTACAGAGAGTCAAAATCGATTCACATTTGCATTTACGTTAGTATTGTCAAAATGTTTCAGACGTGGTGTGAAAACATTACACCCGAAGAATATTTTTATCACTATGGCGACGATGCACACTGTCCGGGAAGATACAGGTTAGGTGGTGAAATTAAAATTTATGCTACATTTTAAAATTAAAATGCATAAAATTAATTACGTAATTAATTCCAGAGTTCAAGGTGCGTTGTCAAATTTCAAAGATTTTGCCCAGATTTTTCAGTGCGAATCAGGACCGATGAACAGAGATAGTTCCAGCTGCACCCTGTGGTGACATTGACAAACTGAAGTCAATCTCCCGGTGGACTCTGATTTATTGTGATTAACCTGTTTGCATGAAACATTCAAATTTCAGTGGAAAAAAAATCATCCAACTTCATAATGACATGCTATTCCCTCATTTTTAATGCTATTGTCATTCAGCTGTCACAATGCACCATGTTGATGATGGGCTGATAATCTCTGGGGAGATTTTATTTCAGGTCAACGTGCTTTTTATGAATGCACCATAATTTGCGCTTTCAGCTTTCACACATTCAATGTCAAAATTTGTTCTTTTCTTGAATAAAATTAATTGTAATTTGTAATCAATTTACTGGTTGTTATTTTGTTTATATACGTGTAACATAATGAGGCAATTATGTGAGAACCAAACGATAAAGTACAACGACATTTCGCTGAAACGTAATTAATTACATTTGATTAACTATTGGAAATTGTTTTCCTACCAGAGATTGAATACAGAGTAGAACGATTAAATTAATTTCCGAGAATCAACGCAGCACTAAATCAGGAAATTAAATCCACAAAATGTCCCATAATTTTATACACGTCGAAAAATCGTTTTCCTCTAAATTACATCACTTTATCATGACCTAAAAAAAATCAAATTCATTTTAAAAATAGAATGCATGAAAATTAAATCAGCCATTACTATTTATCAACTTATTTTTCCAATCTATCCTTGTCACGTGGGATGTCTAAGGAGTCACTTTTCTGTTGTGTTGATGGTAACTGTGACGACCTTTATATTGATCTTCTCATTTAGTTTCCATCAGCTGACCAACATGAAAAGTGTTCTTCTCACATGTCTCACTCCCAAGTATGACTAACAACGCTGTGGACCCGTGAGTATTGCTGCGCTTTGTTTCATGACTGATCAATTTCCGGGCATCGATAGAATTTTATCATTTTCTTACAGAATACCTGCCTCGTTCGAAGAATCCACGCAACAACCTCAAAGGTAAAGAAAATAGCAACAAAAAAAACTTTTACCAAGGTAACCATAACCCACGATAAAATTATAACTTGCCAACCATGTCTTTGCAGACCAAAAGCAGCTAAAGTTCGCATCAAGACAAAAAACAAACATGTGAAGAAGCTTTTACCAGCAGCTGTATTTTTAATATTTGTATTGATGATATTATTACTCGTACAAAGTAGGTTATTTTTCACTTATTTTACTTTTTTTACTATACCATATATTTTTTTTAAATCAATAAATCTCATATAGAATAAATTTTATATTTAACTTTTGTTTCATTTGTTTAAAATTTTAAGATTTTTGTAATTTTCATTTGATATAAATACAAATATTGACTCGTTTTGGGTCGATTTAATGTAGACCATTAAGAGAAACTGCAACTATTTCTCCCTGCAGCTTTTACACCCACAAACAGCAAATGCAAGATTGATCAATCATCAGTCTGCCCCACCAAGGAATGCACATTGTCAGGTAAGCAATTAATTCGTTTATGAGACATTTCCATCACGCTGGATCTAATTTATAACTCCCTTATAACTCCCCATCAGCTGCTACATTAATCAACACCCTGCATCCCGAAGAAGATCCATGTGAGGATTTCTACTCGTTCGTTTGTGGCAAGGATAAAGATGCTACCATCAACGTGTTTCAAACTTTAGCTGCGCAATTAATGAGAAAATTAAAATGTAAGAGACAAATGTCAAACGTGACTCAGAAAAAAATAGTACCGTAATGAAAATCGTTATAACTCCTTAGTACTATTAGAGACTAATACGACAAGTACGATATCATCCATCAATAAAGCCAAGCAATTCTACAAAGAATGTATGAATACATGTAAGTCAAGGCCTTTTATTATCAATTATTTTACTTTCTTTTCTTTAAAAAAACCCATGTATAAATAAAAAATGTAGTAGTACACACAAATCGTTACAACGCAAAAAAAGTTACACCCAGTATTGATTTACATTTCTCTTTGAAACGTAGCTAAAATTAAAAAACTAGGAGTCGAACCATTAAAAAACTTACTGAAACAAATTGCTACTGATTGGCCATGGCTACCAGAAAGAGTAGAAGACGGAAACGATTCACTAAACGACGACAAGAACAACGGAGATGTAGGAAGTGGAGATGTAGAAGTGGAAGTGGGAGCAATCATGAATAAAGGACCGCCTCCATCGATTCATTTGGAGCGCATACTCGGAAGACTGGACCAAATAGGGCCGTCTTCGACCAAACTTTTCCAAGTTGGAATCATCAACGACTTTGACAACTGGCGCATTAGGAGAATGAGTGTTAAGAACGATTAACATCAATTACACACTACCGAGCGAATAACTATCATCTACTCGATTACAGGTGGATCAATACGATCCCGTGGAAGAAATCAATAGACGGAAACGCAACGAAGCTTTGGATGACGATCTTTTGTTGGCTGCTAAAGCTACTGTGATTATCCCTTTACTTACGAATGCTGATCCGACGGAAGTCGATAACGAGATTTTGCGAATGTTGCTACTGAAGGGTTTATTAGAAGAAGTAAAAATGGAAATTATCTTTCTTATGGATTAAATGGTAAATAAAATCTTATTTTTATATTAGATGACTAATCAAACCGACGAAAGGAAAAATTATACATTGCGGAATAACAAACTGACCGTAGCAGAATTAACAAAGCTAACCCAAAATGTAACATCGATCGCTAATTTTTTTTCTTTTTATAAAATGGAAATTTTATTTTTTTTTCTTAGAAATTCAATTGGCTCGAATATTTTAACGAAATATTTCAAGACATTCTGCCTTACCAGTTGAGCCAAGATGAAATTATTGTTGTTCAGGATATACAGTTTTTTAAAAATTTTGCAATGATCTTTGAATCATTCGACAACAAGTAAATTATTTACATCACAATTATTAGGTGTCAAGTTTTAGTTTACGTTCCATTTTAGAACCATCGCTAATTTTGCTATTTGGAATGCTCTAATAAATCCAATGCTGTCACACATTCACGCACCCAAGATGACGGATATTAGAGACGATTACAGGTATAATCTCCAATCTCCATCCGTGGTTTCAATTTTAAACCAAAATTTATCTTTTTTTTATAACTGCAGAGAATACTTACTGTGTATACCAAAAACTGCCGAGTTGTTACCCTTCGCAGCAGGCCGACTGTTTGTCGATGTTCACACAAATGATTCTGTCTTGGAATCGGTTTGTATTAAGAATCTGAGTCGTCTAAATGAGTATTTTAAGCAATATACAATACATTCCATAGGGTGAAACCTTCATCAAGTTATTGCGAGAATCATACAAAGATATCATACAGAACAGCAAATGGTTGGACCCAGAAACCAAGCAAAATGTTACTAAAAAGGTAATTTTATAATATGGGTTTGGAATGGATGGATGTATAAAATCTAACTACCATATGTCGTTTCAACAGTTAGACAGAATGACTCAAAAAGTTGGATATCCAAAATGGATAAAACGAGACCAAAAATTACACGAGTATTACGAAGATGTTAGTAAACGATTGTATAATTTATGAATTACTATGTAATCGATTGTAACTGATACTACAGGTGGAAATAGGGGACGATCACGTTTCAAATGTCCTTTCCGGTCATATTGCAAACACGAAAAGATCACTTATTAGATTTACTCAAAATTCAACCCGACCGTAAGAAATAAAAAACTGTGATAAACCTATAGCCTAGTAAACAAAATATCTTTACCTTTTATCGAATTATTGCAGATGGCTCGACGAAGCTGGAGTCGTTAATGTCAATGCGTTTTACGATTCGAGCACCAATACTATAAGTAAGATGAAAAAAAATTATAGAAAAATATAAATAAACATGCAATTTGATTCCATAGTTTTCCCCATCGGAATCATCCAACCTCCTTTTTACAAAGACAACCGAATGGCGTAAGTCATAATCTTTCATCAAAAATAAGTGCTTTCCACAAACTTATTGAAAGATTTCAAACATACAAAATTAAACTTCTTATTATTTCAGTGCCATGAACTTTGGTGGAGTAGGTAGTGTAATAGGGCACGAAATAGGGCACGCATTTGATAATTCTGGTAAGATTTAATTTTTTTTCTTTTTAAATATAAAATATAATAATTTTTCATTAATTTATCCCAGGGAGCCAATTTAATGAGAATGGTGAATTGGTGTCACTGTGGTCAGTCGACGTCCAGGAAACTTACGACGACAAGATACAATGCTACGTAGACCAGTACAATGACTACTGTTTTCAAGGCTTAGGAGGCAACAACGAAACTTGTGTAATCATTCATTCTGTGTTAAGTTATTTATCGATATATAAATTCCCAATGTTCGTTTTTTAGGTGATCGGTTCACGTACTGTAGGTGAAAACACACCAGATAACATCGGAATACAGGCCGCTTTCAATGCGTACAATGCTTGGATAAGGATGCACGGTACGGAAAGAAGATTACCTGGACTCAGCGAGTATACACCCGAGCAAATCTTCTTTATATCGTTCGCCTACGTAAGAAAAATAATAAAATTAGACAATTTTGAATGTAGTCATAATTATTATGATTTTTGCCTTTATAGATTTGGTGCGACAATACCAATGCTGAGAAATGGTTCAGTAAGCACAAGTACGATACCCACAGTCCGGGAAGATACAGGTATTAAGCAGAAGCGCCCTATTAGTATCAGGTCATTTAATTAATTAATTCCAAATATTATGCCAAGAGGGCGCTCTATCTTGATTCGGGTTATCCGGGATATATCTCAAGTTTCGTTTTTCAAAAATAATGTTTAAAAATAAATTTAAATAAAATTTAATTAAATAAAAATTAAATTAAATTTTTAATAAATTGAAAAATCAAATAGAAAATACTGCAGTGAAAAATAAATTCCCATACAGGTCGGACCTCGTTATAACGAACTCGCTTATAACGAATTCCTCGGTATTACGAACATATTTCGTGCACGGTAGTCAGTTTTCTCTCGTTTTAAGACACATTAACTCAAAAGTTGAGATTCCTAATGCTAAGAAAAAGTTGTTCTCATCATTTTGAATTTCATCATTAATTCAGAATTTATTTTCTTAGTAACTCGCAATATATTCTCTCTACTGATATAAAAATTCAAATATTTTCAGCACTGTTACTTTTTAATAGTTCTGTGTAACAAAGTAGTTCGTTATATCGATATAACGACCAAGTTTAATGTAATAATCCCTTCGACTTCGTTATAACGAGGTTTGACCTTTATTTTCAATTTTATGATTGGTAATAGAAAATGCGATATTCACGCATCACCAATCTTGATGTGACTTGTTATCATAGTGGGAAAAACATCATTTAAAGAGTAGGTAGCGATGAATCATCAAGCAGGAAATTCATTTCGTTTCATTCTCCCCTTTTTTTTTGGAACATTATTCCTATTTAATTTTAATTTAGTTTTTTTATATGTCTAAGACCGGTTTTCCCCTTTCTTACTTTTATCGCATCCTGACCTTTGAAAGAATATTACAGGAAGTCACTCGCAATACGGAGAAGCCACCCATTACGTAATCGCTTAATAAATTCTCATAATTTTGATGAGAGGCGCGCCTTTAAACCTTGTCTCAAAAACAGAAATACATTAAAAAAAATAAAGATTTCATGGTTTGGTTGGCAAAAAGAAGGCTAGTTAACCCGACTGGACATTCTTCCTTATCCTAAGAAAAAGTTTGCCCCAAATATTTGTTTAAACTTGACATTGTTTATGTTTTGGTTCTACGTTAATCCTCAAATTGGTTTTTATTTGGAATAAAATCCACGTTTAAAATTATTTTTTCAGAGTTCAAGGCGCATTGGCTAATTTTGAAGAATTCGCTAAGGCATTCCACTGCAAAAAGAACAGCCCGATGAACAGAATGAGTGATAGATGCACACTTTGGTAAAAGTGTCCCCATTAGGAAAAGAAAAAAGAAAAAAAGATTTCTATGATTAAGAACTATTACATTTCCAAATTACAAAATAATATTAAATGAAACAAACATTCTCTTTTATATTCAACAAATAAAAATTTCATTGTGAAACCATTGCCAATAGATGTGTAATTAGAACTTAAGCGCTTCATTTTATCAAGGAGTGGAATTCCAGTCAATGTGGCTGAAATTTAACCCCTTGACTTTACCATCCATATCAGAAAATAAACGTTCACATTGAAATAATATTCAATTGGCGGTTTTTTAATTCTTTACGAAGAAAAACAGCGGAATTCCCCTGCATTCACCAGTATACGGGAAAAACATCCTGATAAGAAGTAAACGTATATAACCCAACCCATAATCCACATCACACTACTTATTGATAACAGTTGAGCAAAGAGTAAGAAATGGATGAGCAAGAAGAATCTTTAGTTAATTACAGTCAATTACGGTTCTCCGTAGGCGAAAATTCTGGTTCAAATCCTAATCTCAGGTAAACCAACAGTTTTCAATATTTCATACCTATATTTTAAATTTGTTAAAAAAAATATTATATTTTTTTATTAGGTCAGGAATAATTATTAAGTCATCGAATAAAGTTCAAAAAAAAATTGTCACAGCTCTTGCACTGGGCATTGTCATCATCTCCCTAGTCGCAGCTATTATAGTTTTAGGTTAAAAAATAATTCTTTTTATTTTTGTAACGAATTTTTAATATTAAATTTTAAATATACTACAGCTGTTTTAAAAACATCAACCAAAGAAAATCATCATTATGTCTGCAGTCCGAACTGTTTTGCTCGTCAAGAATTACACAATAGGACATGCAATGAAACAGTAATAATTTATCAGAATGCTTCCTGCAACACAGTTCCAACGCAAACCCCCTGTAATAATACAGGAAAGCGATCGTACAGTAGTTGTGATACGGCTAGCTGTTATTCTTACGGTAAGAATTTTTTATTAAAACTTTTATTTCAATTTTGGTTAGAAGGAAATAAAATGATACTCATAAAAAATGCTCGCATTTCTTAAGCTGCCCAATTGCTTGGATCTTTGGACACTTCTGTGAATCCGTGTGATAATTTTTATCAGTATGCTTGCGGAAATTGGATCAAACACGCGGAAATCGATGACATAAGTAACGGGTTTCTGCAACAAGAAATAATTATGATCAAACGTTTGAAAAGTGAGAATAAAAATAGATCTTTTGTTGTAAGAAATGGTAGTAAAACCCATTTTTATTTAGAAATGTTGGAATCACCAGGCACAACTTCGAAAGTTTATCTTTCGAAAGCTAAAAAAGCCTATCTAGCATGCATGAATCAAGGTAAACCGCAATTACACTCGTCACCAAATACCTTTTAATATCCCTTTTAATTTACGTTATCTTATAAAATAAAAGGTATTCCTTCTAAATTTAGAAAGTATGACAACTAATTTCCTGTTTAAAGGTGCAAAGAGTGCTTTAAACTATAAGTTTACAGTTGTTTGTATACATATTAAAAATTTTATTTATAAGTTACATGCCTTTAGTAAGTAAAAAGTAAAGAATTGCAACATTCTCCCTTATAAATAAAAGGTATTTAGGTGTACAGTACCCTTTTTGGTACAATTGCATTACTGTACAACGTTTCTCATGTGGTAGGGTGATTATGAATCCTCTCATCATGGCGAGTTCCGAATATCCATGACCCATATGTAGGTAACACCCTTTTGGATGTGGTGGGGTTGTTCTGAATCCTCCAGTTGCAGTGAGTCCAAAAATCCATACTCGAGGCTCACAAATGTGCACAAGGCTCACAAATGTGCACAATAATGCATAAAATGCATTTCTCCCAAACGAATGTCACATTTGCCAGTAAATGTGCACAAAAGCGATGTACCTTTGCGAGAAATGTGATATTTGCACTGTAGCGGACTTCGGGGTGAATTTTCGCACTCACAGCAACTAGATGGTTCAAAACATACCTACCATATGCAAATCGGTGTTAACAACAATCGCAATCTTCAATCGCGATTTTCGCACTGATACAGTATTTCGCACATTTGCGAGCGTTCCGGACTCGCCATGATCATCGGATTCATAATCAATTACCCTATCACATGCGAAACTGTGTTTAATGCAAACGGTTCACTTATTTTCTAGACCATAATAACTAAGTTTCAATGTACTTTAGATGATAAAGAAAATTTCAAGAGTCTTAATGTCGAAGTTGACCAGGCCATCGGTGGTTTTCCACTTATTACGAGAGATAAATGGCCGTTCAACAACAATATTTCAAATTTCGATGTTTTGCTCGAAGTTCTAGCCAAACTCAGAAGACACGGTTGGCCGTCTAATGGCGCCTTGTTTACGATGGAAGTTTCAAATAATTTCTACAATAACAACGACACCGTTTTACTCGTAATAGATTTCTCCAAACAGCAATTTTTCTCTACTCTTATGCAGCATAAGAGGATCAAAGTTGCTTTTTATGATAACAATTACAATACAAGTCTGTTTTTTTATTTTAGTTATCTCGTCCTGAACCGAAACCATTCAAAAATGCATCCGACATTTTATCATTAGCGAAAAACTTTTCCCCTGATAGTTCCGTAGAAACCCATGAAGCATATAGAATTATTACATTTTTAAATAAAATAGAATCGGTGAGATTTTTTATTTAAAATCAAAACTTACAATACACTTTACTCAATAAATCAAAATTCAATATTTTAGATTTTAAATTCTCTCACTGCATCGACCGATTCATTTTCTGACGAGTATCAAATAATAACCATTGAAAACATCACTAAAATTACTAAAAACAAGGTATTGTAAGTGAAGTATATCATTGCTAAAACCATTTCATGTGTTTTTATGTTTCCTAGATTAACTGGCTCCATTTTATCAATCAACTCTTCAAAGGTATAAAAACCTTTGTTCAAAGCGATAAAATTGTTGTTACGCATTTACATTATTTCACTCAATTGGGATACATGCTTCAACGTAATTTGCATTTCGACTCAAAAAGGTTCCTCAATATTCCACAACGTAAACAAAAAACAAAAGCTAATTTTTTTAATTACGAAACTTTTTAGTGTCTACCATATGCAAATCGGTGTTAACAACAATCGCAATCTTCAATCGCGATTTTCGCACTGATACAGTATTTCGCACA
>JAQFZO010000701.1:0-21455 GCA_034695885.1 Geophilus flavus | reverse complement strand
ATCTATACACGTTGTTTGCCTTTTTCTGCCTATTTCTAGGTGGGGCTTTTTTGTCAGATTGATGGTCGTGTCAGGAGTCGTGTTGTTTTTGACGCTTCCCGATTGGACGATGAAGTATTATCAATCGGTCAACAAGACCTACGATGTGATAACTGAGTCGGTCACGTACTCGCAAGGATTTTTCATATTTCTAGTGTATAACTGCAAACGGTCCGTGTGGAAGAAAGTGTGGAATTGTAGAAGGGGCAAGAGTTGCATCCTTTACAATAACGTTGGATAGTAAACGGTACTTTTGTACTTAATCATCTTATGAAGAAAGTATAAGACTCGTTTCGTCATGTATAGTGGCACATTTGCAAAATTTTACTTTTGTAACCGTTCGGTGTTATGTATTACAAGTATGTAAAAAATGAAAATTAACTTAGTTTGAACGTCGAGGCAAATTAAATATCAAGATTTGATGACATCCTGAAGTCTAGATTATCCGAATTGGCTCGGTTAATTTTCTTAGTGTGCAATAGTAAAAGTCAGGTATTGAAAAATTGCATTGTAAATCCAAATGACTAAAAAAATGTATTTAATTTTGCTTAAATTAGTAGCAAGAGTCTGAATTTTATATGCATATGGCAAAAGTGACTAAAGCTGGTTAATGTCTATTCTGTACATTAGAACTTTCAAAAATCTTTATTTTATGTTAAAGTGACCAAAAACCCATCCCTGTGAGCAAAGACATTTATTAGTGAGGATTTTACACTTTTGATGTCTATGATTGCAACATTTCTATGTGGATCCCACATTGTGGAAGGATGAAAGTCACGCATGTACAGTACAGTAGTTATGATAAGGGGAAATATTTTCTTAAACATTTATAGTAGCTGTTTAATTGACCGCATTTGCGTCATTAAGACGATAAACCAATCATCAACAGATTTTTCCTTCTTATCCCACTATTTTAATACAGAAGTTTCATCTGTATAAATTTCATGGCATTTTAAAATAGTTGCACTATCCCTTTAAATTCATTTCTGAACTCACATACGGTATGCTATGGCTCCAATATGACAAATGTTCTGGAAGATTTTTGGGAAA
Source organism: Geophilus flavus (assembly GCA_034695885.1). Lineage (NCBI taxonomy): Eukaryota > Metazoa > Arthropoda > Chilopoda > Geophilomorpha > Geophilidae > Geophilus > Geophilus flavus. The sequence continues at coordinate 20,366 of JAQFZO010000701.1, read as the reverse complement.
ATAAATGTTCCTGGAAAAATACGTAAATATCCAGAATTTTAAAAGGAGAATCCACCTGTAACAATTTGTAACAATTATTTTGAACAACAATCTTGAAATCAATTTGTAACAATAACAATGCTCTAGAACTTTAGCATAGTGGAGTCATAGCACTAGTGTTATTTCACACCTAAAAGGAGTTCAAATATGGACAACTTTTACACCACTAATTTGAGTACCTTTACTCTATGAAATAGGTTGTAATTTGCCACAGAATTGGGTGCATTTAGTCATTTTTTTCTCTGAGTGCATGGTCGTTCCACAAAAATAATTTAAATTATTAGAATTTTTATTTAAAAGAAAATCTTAATCCCTTGCCTGGGTCGTACTCGTGTCTGTGATGTATCAGTGCCCATTATGTAGTAATGCCCCTCTACCTCCTATGCCTCTTTTTGTTTTCTTTTCCTGTTACCGCATTAAACTCATATTTAAAATAATGTGTACCCGTGTTCATGTGTGTTACCTTGACTTTGGTGAATTCAAACCCTTGTGCACTGTGACCGTAAATTTATTTCTGTCTTTTTCTAGGTGGTGCTTTTTAGTCAGATTGCTGATCGTGCCGGGAGTCGTGTGGGTTTTGGCCATTCCCATTTGGGTATTGGTGTATTATCAATCGGTCGACGAGACATTTGACGTGATAAGCGACTCGATCTCGTTCTCAATGATTTCTCTTATTTCTTGTGTACAACTGTGGAAGAAGTTGTGGACTTGTGGAGTGAAAGTCGCATTCGTCAATCGGAGGCATCCGAGGTTGTCGACCGCAGCAAACTGACTTTTTTTTCATATAATACAAATTTACAAGTTCCTTACAATTTTCTAATGGATAACATTGTTTTTCAATAAGTGGTTGTTCTCTTATATCTTCTTCTAACATTCGATTGTAAACATACATACCGTAGTTACAGTACGTATAAACTTATCATACCAGAGACAAGTCTGTAATTATCAGATGAGTTAGGTACACCAGAGCAAAGTCGTGATTTCTTTAATCCTGATGTCGAAATTAACTGAATTGAATCTGTTTATTTTTTAGTGTTTATTTTTTGTTTGAAAAATTAATTTCCAATAAATTAATGTGCAGTTGATTAAATTCGTAGTACCTACATTGTGAATGTCTCGTTAAAACGTTTGTCTACCCGCAGCGTCTTCTACTTTCTTCAAACTTAAAGGAGAATTCGTCTAATTTTTTTACTTTGAATTTTCCTTCACTTTTAGTAAATAGAGTTACGACTCTCTGGATCAAGTCATATGTTTGCCCTATGTGAGGTGAACACATTCGTTTATTTTCGCGGATTCTACATATTTAAAGTTTATGATTTCCATCTGGAAGGATGAACGTCACACGCATGCACAGTAGTTATGATAATAACTGTGTCATGGCCATGCAAAATATTTTCATAAACAAGCATCCTAGACGTTTAATCGACTGAACATGCGTCATTTTTAATCATTAAAATGTCAAACTACGCGTAGACAAATTTTGCCATGTCATCTCACTTTCATACGAGTTGACGATGTTCCTTCGCAAACACTGCATTACCATTTTTCTCTTGTTCTCGGCCGCATTTGTCGGCTCTTCCCACTCCTTTTCCATTTCCCGGAGTAATTTTTGCGATCCGAATGCAAGGGCTAGTGGACTTTACACCTTGAAATGCAACATTGCGATAAGTGAGGTCAACTTTACTTTTATTAAAAAATACCGAGGGTGTTTCGACGAGATCGACAGCGTATTGATTTCTTGCCAAAACAGGTTCGACATCAAGGATTTTATGAATGGGATCAATCAGTCATTCAAGTGCTCACCCATCACAAAAGCTTTCGAGAGGAAGTGTAAATGGAAATTGGATAAAGACGAATACTCGTTGGACGAAAACTACACCGTCAAATACGCTCCGGATAACACCCATCGCCCGGCAGGTTGTGAGTGGAACAAAAGCTACGGCATTTATCAATTGGGCGAATATGCGTGGGATCGGAGCCAGGGCTCGGTGTACGCAATCTTGCCAGACTGTATTGCACCCACGTTTTATGACTTGGACACGTTAGTCGTCGTAGCGGCTGTCATTTCTGCAACGAGTCTCGTTGTTTCGATCGCGTTGGAAACGATCTCGCCGTCGAGCATTTATGACAGACGACCACTCATCTGTCACATGTTGAATTTATTGATCTGTTGTTTAATCGTAATCGTCCGATACTTCACGACCGAACCGACTGGAGTCGTGTGTTATGCGCTCAGTTACGGCGATCTCTATTTCTTTCGAGTTGCGATTTCGTGGATGACAGTCATCATCTTCGACATGTGGAGACATTTGCACAAAGATCGCATTCTTCTCGCGAATCCGAGAGGGAGTAATAAGAAATTCCTTTACCAGTCGCTGTTCGCGTGGTCGTTTCCTGCGATTTACATGATGGCAGTTTACGAGTTGACGCATTCGTCAAACAACGACGAAGAAAATTGCCTCACGGCCTTTCGTGAAAGTGGAATACAGTTTACGGCTGTGTATGCGATACCGGAAGTGATGCAATGCTTCAATTTTTTGCTGTTCCTGGTGATCGTGTTCAACGTTCGTCAATATTCAAATCAAGTTAGTTCGGTTACAAAACAGAAGCATGAACAATTGTAAGTAATAATGAATTTAATTTAAGCCAAGTATACAGTAGACCTCTGATGAGTGAAATGAAATTCTTTATCTTATGTGAAAAGACGTGTCTGTGATGTCACGCAGGATGCGAGTGAAAACGTGTTTTATACTCAGGCGTGAAATTTTATTAAAGCAAAAAAATTGTAGCTGTGTACTGCTGAATAAAATGTATTTTTTCACTTTCACTGAGAAGTTCACGTGAAATTGTATTGGGCCGACAATCTTTGTTCCTATTATTTACACAATGTTTTTCTGTTATTACTTTTACAGGTGGGGCTTTTTTGTGAAATTGATGGTCGTATTGGGAGTCGTGTGGTTTTTAGCAATGCCCAATTGGACATTGAAGTATTACCAATCGATCGACAAGACCTATGACGTGATAACCGATTCGATCGCGTTCTTGCAAGGATTTTTCATATTTCTTGTGTACAACTGTAAACGGACCGTGTGGAAGAAGGTATGGAATTGTGTAAGAGTGAGAATAGCATCCTAGTGTCGGACGGCACCCCGACTGTCCTGTAAGTAAATAGTGTAGTAAATAGTGACTTTTTTATATAATACGGTAAAATTTTATAACTTCCTCACAATTTCAAATGGATAACATGATAGAAAACGATAACGTTTTGCTTATTGAAAACATTTGATTGTAAACAGTACATGTATAGTGTTGTGAAAGTGGTTGGTTTAGAGATTGTTGCTGCTTCCATCTAGTGATAGCATTTGACTGTGCCTATTGTTTGTATTTAATAATAGGAGCTATGGTAACATCAGTTTGAATAAACTCAGTTTGATACCGGTATTTTGTGTGTTGAGTTGTATGGGTTTGGGCTCTCCTGCATAACATCATGGCAGTGAGGCCCATCCATTTGTTTACATCTGTATAAGAGGGCTTATACAACATATAGTTGCTGTACAGCTACAAAAGGGCGTTTTATACAGGTAAACACACTCTAATACATGCTAAATCCCAAAAAAACTCAGCAAAAATCTACCGCAGCGCCCCCACAAGCGGCAACATAGGGAAATGAGTTTCCCTACTTCTCCTTTTACATGTTATGGTAAAACTATAGTTATCATTATTTTAGTTATTTGTGTACAAAGAACTACATTCATTGGATCCCCAAATTCCCTGCTTTTTTCCCAAAAAAAACCTAAATTTTACCCCATTTTTATATCCTCTGTTTTTAATTTGTTTCTACCCCAAAAAGCCACTACATTTTACCCCCATTTTTCAAACTACTTTTTGACAATTTCAATTGATTTCCAACATTTTCCAAACTGTTTTTACATAGATCTATACATAGGAGAACGAAAAATCAGTCAGAATTTGTTTGAAATCATTTGAAAATAGTTTGGACATCAGAAAATCACTTTCAAATCATCAGAAATCATTTAAAAATTGTTCAGAAGACTAGAAATCAATTGGTAATCATCTAAAAATCGTTCAATAGTGGCGGAAAACCAATTGGAAATTGTCAAAAAGTATTTGAAGAATGGTGTAGAAACAAGTAAAAATTGGAGGTATTAAAATGGGGTAAAATCTAGGTTTTTTTGGAGGATGTAAATTAGGGGTAGGAAAAAGCAGGTATGGGAAAATTCAGAGTTTTTTTTGGGGAGAGAAGCAGGGAATTTGGAATTTATCCCCGGTACAAAATCGCCCTAAACAGACTGTTAATGTTCACTACTTTGTGAACGCAGCTATTCTTTTTGTGTGTAAAAATCAATAAATAAAAGTGTATCAATAATTTGTTCCGTGGTGTTAATCGACTAATTGTTTTTTTTTACTTTAAGTACTGTCTTGCCATTATTTTCACGCACGTGTAGTAGTTATGATACGATGCCAAGGCCTTTCATAAAAATATGTATTAGCCGTTTAATCGGCTGCATTTGCGCCATTTTAGTCATTTAATTGATAAACCAAGCATAGACAGATTTTCCATTGTCATCTCACTTCCACAACGAGTCCAAGATGTTCTTTCGCGAACACTACATCATTATTTTTCTTCAACTCGTGTCCTCGGCTGTATGTGTCGGCTGTTTTCACTCCCTCTCGATTCCTCGAAGTACTCTGTGCGACGCAAATACAAGGAATGACACACTTTGCACTTTGAAATGCGACGTTGCGACGAGTGAGGTCAACTTTACTTCCTTTCTTAACAAATACGGAGTGTGTTTTGTTTCTGCAGGAATCATATTGATTTCCTGTCAAAACATATCCAACGTCTCGGATTTTCTGTACGCGATTTACATGTCAAAGTCATCAAAGTGCTCGCCGATCTCGAAAAATTTCGAGGAGAAGATTAAATGGAAGTTGGATAAAGACGAATACTCGTTGGACGAAAACTACATCGTCAGATACGTTCCGGATCACGCACGCTATCCAGCAGGTTGCGAGTGGAACGAAACTTACGGCATTTATCGATTAGGTGAGTATGCATGGGATCGAAACGATGGTTCGGTGTATGCCGTCTTGCCAGACTGCATCGCACCCTCGGTTTACGACCTCGACACGATAGTCGCCATCTCGACAATCGTCGGTGTATCTAGTCTGATTGTTTCGATCGCGTTAGAAACGTTCAGACCGTCGAGTGTCTACGACAGACGACCATTGATCTGTCACATGTTGAGCTTGTTGATCTGCAATTCGACCGTCATCGTCCGATACTTTACGACAAAACCGACGGGAATTGCGTGTTACGCGCTCAGCTATGGCAATTTCTATTTTTTTCGAACAGTGATATCCTGGATGACCGTCATCATTTTCGATATGTGGCGACACTTGCACAAAGATCGAATTTTCCACGCGAATCCGAGAGGGAGTAACAAGAAATTCTTTTACCAGTCGCTGTTTGCGTGGTTGTTTCCCGCGATTTACATGGTGGGAGTTTACGAGTTGATGCATTCGTCAAACAACGAGGAAGAAAATTGCCTCATGGTGTTTCGTGAAACTGGAATGCAGTTTACGGTCGTGTACATGATACCGGAAGTGATGCAATGCTTCAATTTTTTGCTGTTTCTGGTGATTGTGTTCAACGTTCGTCAATACTCGAATCAAGTTAGTTCGGTTACTAAACAGAAGCATGAACAATTGTAAGTAATACTTCTTCCGTCCGGAAATGCGTGTCCGATTTTTGTTTTTTGTTGGGATTATCGCCAGATTTGATTTTTAACGGCAGTTTATTAGCTTATCTCGAAGCCCAAGAGAAGGGCTGTCTAAAACAGTTTTCAGAGTGAGATTTGAGCTAGTTTTTTTTTTGATAGTCCAGTCTTGTAGTTCAAGATTTGGGATATATAATTCTGTTTTCGTTTTTAAATTTGATTAAATAGTTTTTGAGATATGAGACTTTGAAAACTACTCAAATTTGGGGAAAATTTAAGGGAATTAGCCTTTCAATCAGTTATAATTTGGAGAAAGCATCCCAAGTGATACAAATGCTATTTTTAAGGTCAGAGGTCTATAATGTTTTCATTTTATCAGTAAATTAGTTAATATTGCCTCTTAAATTTGATTCAAAATTTATTTTGGGACAATAAACATACCGAAAGTAGACACCCATTTCCAGACGGAGGGAGTAAATTTTTAAAAAACCCAATTTTTTTCAGTTTGCCCATCAAATAACCTAAAATTTAAAAAAAATTGACTAAAAATTATGAACTGACCGAATTCATTAAAGACAAAGATTTGACCACAGCAGAAGATATAGACAATAGAGAGAGAATAGGACATAAAAGATTACCAGTAGGCCGTTAGCCTCAGCTTGCTGCTCGGAACCTACTATAGTGCGAGAGAACCACATGGAGGTAAGGTTTGGAAGTTTCTTTCCCACCTGCAGAACAGTAATAATTGATTGGCCACAGAAATAATTGATAAGTCAAACAATCAGCAGATGGCTTAGACACATCTAGAATTCGTATCCCTGCCCTTGAAAGATGTTTTACTGTCCCCAGCGGCGACTAAGGCCATATGAGACCTATCAATGACAAATCTAAACAAGTACAGAACAAAAGTCTTACACTACACAATCCAAAATTTCACACAATCAGAATTATTCATACAAAAAATGTAAGAACTGTATAAACCAAAATGTTTATAGTCCAAAAGTTCACACTCCAAAATATTTTTACAAGTTAAAATATCTCTATCATGTGTCACTATTGTGTTGAAACAACCAGCTTAATGTCAAGTAGAAAGAACACACCACTGGCACAACCAAAATGGAAAAAACAGACAGACAAATCATAAATCAAACTGTGGAAATGAATGACCAGGAATTCAAAGCAACAATAGACACAAAAAACAAAAAAGGAAGAAATGATTACTTATAACTCTAGAATCTTGAATCCAATGTTTAGTCTTTGCACTGATTTGTTGCTCATCCTAATGGTGATTTCATGTATGATTATCCACATATATCCTCATGTAAGACAACCATTAAACATGTCTTTTAAGTTCCTACATTTCATTTGGTCATGATTTTTCTACATAGGCCATGATGTAGGCCAGGGCCTAGCCCCCACACCACATTTTGTAGCAGCCCATCAATCAATACCAAGTGAAAAGAAGACATCACTAACAAAACCAAAATAAAAAAAAAATGCCAGAAAAATCATAAACGTAAATTTCAAAGCAAAAGGAAATGACTACTTGTATAGAACCCAAAAACGACAATAAAGACTGGGAAATAGAAGAATAAAGTGAGAAAAGAAAAAAAGGATTACCAGTAGGTCCTGTTAGCTTAAATAAAACCAAATAAGAATAAAATGTATTCATTTTACACAGTCCAGGCCCGGTATAACAATATCCAAATAACAAATGAAAAATTCAAGTTCTAGAAATAAGCACACTTTATCAAAAAATTGATATTATTTTAATTCAAAGCGCAGTTAAGCAAGAATAAGATATGGAAGGATAAACAACCCGTCACTGACAATAGAAATATATGGCATAAGGTTTAGAAAAATGCCAAATCGAGTAAATTTTAAAAAAAATTACGAGCAATTTTTTAAAATGAAAAAAGCACGAATGTTTTCCAATCCTATTCCATTTTATATCAGCAACCGAGAAAATGCCACACTCATATATAAATGCGGTCCTACAATAATCGATTACTGAATTAATTTATTTTTTGAAGTAACGAATCGAAAAATATACTCGAGTGAATGAAAGTGGAGTCTTGTTAGAATTTTTTCAATCCATAGTGAAAACTAACAAAACATCGGAATAAAATCAAAGCCAGCAATTTTTATGCGAAGATAAATCGTCAGAGATGTCGATTGAGTCACCTATTAAAGAAAATTAATAATTAATCACACATGAAAAGCAAATTTCAGTGACAACATACCCCGTTGTGAACATGGCGGCGAGGCGAACAAAGGAAAGCATCGTCACGCACCCCATCCTTTGTTTTACCGTTTGTTTTTACCGTCGTTTTGTCCAATTTTCGTAAGATGAAGAGTCAGTAGAGAGTGAAGTGGTGCGCGTGGATGATCATGACCGAGTATGGTAGCATTTTTGCCGCTCTATTACATTCAATAACTTTATTTTGAATGCAGATTAAAATTAATTACATTTAAATTTTTTTAAGTTGATATATATAATAACTGACAAGTATACTTGCAAATCTCAAATACCAAGGCTTCATTTTACATTAGTTTTCTCAGAACATTTGGGAAATGAGTTCACAACAGGGTATGTGAAAAATTGACAGTTGAAATGTTTAGTTTTTTGGGTTTTACTGATTGGTTTTTTTTTTTTATTCAACCGGAAATGGATTTTTAGATGGTAAAATATTTGCTATTGTTTTTTGTTTCATGAAAATTGTTTTATATTTATTAAAGCTGTGGTGTTAAAAGGGGTTAAAATTTATTTTTTGTATGGCTAAACGGGTAGAAGTATTTTTTAAATTCCGTACGAAACTTTCTTGTAAACAGTGAAACTTCCCTGCATGGCTGATGTTGTATTTTTCTTGTGATTTGGAACAAGTTTTAAGCGCACCTTCGGTCAAGTTGGGTACATGAAAATGTCAGAGTAGCTAATATTCGTCTGGATGTTGATTCTCATAAATTTTATTTTCTTGGTGCAACAGGAAGTGCCCTTTTATGATCTCCAAAAACCTGATTTTAGGTCTACTGATTTGGAGCAAATTTCGAGGGCACTTCCGGTAGACTTGGGCATATAAAAATTTCAGTGTATGTACCTAATATACATCTGGGTGTTGGTTCTCTTGAATTTTCATTTCTTAGTGTATCCGGAAGTACCCTTTAAGATGTCCAAAGACATGAATGGCGGTAAGGCAGTTTACTGTTTTTTCTTGTGATTTGGATCAAGTTTTAAGAGCATTTCCGGTCAAGTTAGGTGCATGGAAACTTCAGGGTACGTAATACACATCTGGATATTGTTTCTCATAAATTTTTATTTTCTTGATGTAACCGGAAGTGGCCTTTTAAGATCTCCATAAACCTGAATCAAATTTGCTGATACGTTTACAGTATTTGTTCGCCGTCGAAAAGCATTTCCGGTTACGTTAGAGATTTCAAAATTTAACTGTTTCTAGCCCAGCTCTGCATATCGCTGCCATTTAAATTTCTAACCCTTAATTCAACCGGAAATGCTTTTTTAGCCCCACCCAAATTGGCAAAATGCATTCCTGTAATACACACTGACGATTCAGATTTCTATGTTAAATACTTAAATCATCAAAACCCAAATAAATTGACAAACGAAGATAAAGACAACAAAAAATTTTTTTAATTAAACTAAAAAAAAAATAAAAAAATAAAAAAAAGTACAATGTCGATCGAGTAGTAAAATATTTGCCTTAAATTATCATGACGCTTGCAACTTTTTTTTTTAAAGAAAACGTCACAGATTAAAAAAAAATCGAATAAAACCCAGAGAGATTTTTTGTTTCAATTCAAGTTCAACCCGTATACACAAAATTATAAACGTAAACGACAGCAGCAGTTGTTATAACCAACGCCAACCAAGTGGGGAATTTGGACCGATTCGGCTGCTGAGATGTTCGTGCATTACTACACATTATCCCATTATCACTCCCCGCCGGATTTCGCATCGACTCCAATCTTCTGTTCACGTTCATGATCGCATCGCGGGCCCCGGACCACGAATGGCGGCCTTGTAGTCGGAACTGATACGACACCAGAGGGCCCCAGTAGCACGCCTGGAAAAGACGCGGGTCGGTCATGGCCAGGTACCAAAGGTTCGGCTTCGCCCCAATGAATCCGGCCAGTTCGTCCATGTACGGAAGGAAATTGATTATGAGTGTCTGGTATCGCACGAAGGATCGCAAACGTGGCGCTTGTTCGTGCTGTTTTTGTATGTCGGATAACATAGCCGACTTGGTCGGGAGTTTGCATTCGCCGCGGAAAACGCGCGCCACCCAGCGGGCTTGCATCTCGCTGACGGGAAAAGCGGCGCCGACCACCCGGAAGAGGCCGATCACGGCCAGGCATGCGTGATCGCATGCGACCGGGAAGACGTTTTTGTATAGACGGATCGTGAAACCGTCGATGAACTGCATGTCGCAGAGGAAGGGGTAGAGTGGGTCGAAGCCAGTGGCCATGATCACGATGTCCACTTCGTATTCCATGTGGGGTTCTTCGGTGAAGCGGACTCCGTGCCGAGTGAAGTGCAGGATGGGTCCTTTGACGACGACTTCGCCGCTTTGTACGCATTCCATTATGAGATCGTTGAGGATCCCCGGCGGGTGGCAGTCGTCGTCGTGCTGGGTGGCGCCGAGAGAGACGTCCATTTGGTTGCGGACCTGCGGATGATGAAGGGTGGGTTTAGTGGATGGGAGATCGCAAAAATGCAAGTGCCCGCAATAGATTGCCAAATTTGGATTTATACTTGTGCATTGCAAAAATTTCAATCTTTTGTTTAGGAAAATGAGAATGTTTCACTGACATTTCGTAAAACTATTGCAGAAAGCTATATCGCAAAACTTGATTATTGTAGAAAGCTATATCGCAAAACTTGCGTATTGCAGAAAAATATTGCAAAACTGTTGCTGATTACAGAAAACTATCACAAGACTGTTGCAGATCGCAGAAGAAAATCGCAAAACTGTTGCAGATCGCATAAAAAACTCCCGAAACTGACAGAATTGCAAAAAAATAGCAAACTATTCTCAACCTTACTATAATAAACTAAAGAAACCCAATTTATGAAGTTTGATTTCATTAACTTCGCAAAAACATCTGAAAACTGTTGTAAACTATTGTTGATCGCATACCCAACACTATAAACTGACTTTTCCACAAACAGCACTCAATGCCATTCTACAAGAAACCCATTTCATTTTCCCAAACAAAATTTTTGCGATCTAGTACAAGGCACAAACTTTGCGATCACAGCAAAAAAAAAAGAAGCCAAACCCGTTTATATGTACTTACGGCAAATCCTTGCAGCGTATTGAAAATATTCCTCGGTAACATTTGGAAAAGATGATGATGCCACCGAGTATTTTTAAAATCAAGGGGAATCCCATTCTGGCACAAACGTGGATAAATTTTTGTTTTCCTTCGCACACTAACATAAACCTAAAAAAGACAAAAAAAAACATTAAAAAACCACTCACAAATGCCCAAAATCAACCGTCAAACTGCACCGTAGCGGAATATTTGCTCAACTCTACTGCAATGTCTGCACTGGAATTCCCCATTCCCACCACTAATACTTTTTTTCCTTCGAAACCCCTATGATCCTTATAATCGTGCGAATGAAGTATTCTTCCTTCGAAATCAGCCATTCCCGGCATCTGCGGTATGTGTGGGTATGTATAAAGTCCGGTGCAAATTGCGACTGAATCGAATATTTCATCCCACACATCACCCTGTATTACAATGAGAAAATAAATAAATATCAGAAATTATGATCGTAATCAGTCACTAGCTGGGTTCGAAAAGCATTTCATACATAAGAATTACAAATTACAGTTTGCATATTTACATATTTCTGCAGATGGTGATTTGCAGACTATACGGAATTGTATTCAAACAATTGCACAGGTTAATCTGCAGACTCTGGAGATCGACTGCAGACAGAAACTTATCAATTTTCCTCAGAAAAGAGTTTGCAGACTGTTATTAAACTGGCTGACATTTACAGTCGTGGACAAAAAAATCTTCTGATCTGGTGATATCATATTACCTTGATGCAACTGAGTGATCAAAAATCAAGTATGATTTAGTGACATCACACATAACGTACTGCCCTAGTAGCACAGTAAGTTATGTCCCCCAGATATCCCATTTTCGTCCTTTCGTCCGAGCCATTTTTAGCACTACCTACTGTCATCAGATGGAAGTCCCAATTTCGTCAGACACTCAGGTCAAAGTCTGGTCAAATCAAAGACGTAAACCGGACGTTTATGGGACGTCCCAGCACTCGGAATGTCCCTTCGACGTCAAAAAGTGTAAGTTACGACGTAATTCGGATATAATCCAAATCTCATGTGACTTTTGATCGCTTAGTTGCAGTACGGTACTCAATGTACAGTATAGGATCACGACTTTACTGTACATGGCTTAGTGACAACTGGTGGCAATCGGGCCAATTTACCAGCAGAATATATGTTGATACCGTAAAATAAAGTCTTCAAAAGCAAAAGCCAAGACATAAAAGCCTCTTTTGCAAAAACCAGGAATTGGGTAATTTTTTGTTACCAGCTTATATAAGAGTCATAAATCTGCGCATGTGCAACTGACTCCAAGCTGTCATTGTAAGTGGTCAGTCAAAAGTGATTCGATGTTAAACTTTGACATCGCACATTATTGGCTGCAACTTTTCTATTTACACAGGTTTAAATGACTTTTCGAACGGAGCTAGTAGCAAAATTTGACTTGTGCACCTTATGACGAAGCGTGATGAGCCATTGGCCCGTGACAGCATGATCTCTCGTTTTACGAACGAGTACGACTTCGTGGCTGAGATGTATATGACTTTGAAGCCGGTTGTGCTCCGAATACATTTCTAAATACATTGCCAGGCATTCCCTGGGCATAAATTCCGGAAACTCATCCGGTGGTGGATAATCGCTGAAAGCCGTCATTTCTTTGCTTGTGTTGGCGACTGTTGAGCGCATTACTGATGGCACACTCCCGCATTTTGATTCTCTGAAACAAACATCAATTAAAATCAAAGATTTTTTGTGCGAAATCGCAAAATTGGACTCTTAAAAATTGAAAATATCAAAGTTTGCAAAGATTTTTCCTCTGACAGGTTAAGATCGCAAAATTAAAATTGCAAAATATTTTCTTTCAAAAAGTAAAAGTAGAGATCGCAAATTTTTCACTTCCATTTAACAAAATAATCCAGATGATCGCAACTTCACACTTCCATTTAACAAAATAATTAAGAAAGATCGCAAATTTTCATTTCCATTTAACAAAATAATTAATTAAGATCGCAAATTTTTCACTTCCATTTAACAAAATAATCCAGATGATCGCAACTTTACACTTCCATTTAACAAAATAATTAAGAAAGATCGCAAACTTTTCACTTCCATTTAACAAAATAAATCAAATAATCGCAACTTTTTCACTTCCATTTAACAAAATAATTAAGAAAGATCGCAAATTTTTCGTTTCCCTTATAGAAAAATTCCAAAATTTATCAAAGGTCGCAAACTGTTTAGCAAAATGCAAACTTAATGAGGAATCACCAAAAAATGTCTGAATCAAAAACTTTCTATTGATCCATTTTTGTGATCTTCACTTCAGAAAACCGACAATTTGACGATCATCATCCGTAAGACAACAACAAACTCACTTAAATTGCCAAACTCCTCCAACAAGATTAGTCTTTTCGTAGCACTCTGCTCTGAGCCCAACTTCCAAAAACGACTTGAGAGCGACGAGACCACTGGCTCCGGCCCCAATCACGGCCACTCGTCTATTGATCGGTTCGACTGGAAACAGGGAGATGTTGCGGTCAACGTGATGATGAAAACAGCCAACTGAATGTTCAGCCTTCTGTTAAGCCTTTAAAAATCGCCTTTGTTATTTCTTATCCTAAAAATCTAAGAGCTTACTGCATTCATCCGGCATTAGACTTGAGAATTAAATGCTCGAGTCGACGAACTGCCAAACTACTCCTTATACTCACGGAATCAAACTTAATTCGGTTGTAGAAAAATTTTTTTCAATCATCTTCTAATTTGTAGAACGGAAGATTGAAACAATTCGTTTTCTGTATGCCTAACGTAACAGAAATTTGCGTGCGCCTCAAGCGTGACGTCATAATAACTCATGTATGCAGGCTTTATTGTGTGATGTGATGATATAAGAATGGCATTGAATGGACTAAGTTTTCATAAAAAGACACAAGAGGGAGATAATTTATCTAGATTTCAATAAAATTCACACTGCTTTGATTAAAAAATTATCTTGTAATATGCTTTTTTATGTTTTAAAGATATTCAATGAATTTATTTGTTGTACATCTCTGGTCATAAAAATCTTCACTTCACTCTGTGCTGTCCACACTACAAATGCGTTGTTTCAAATACTGCCACTAGGTTATCTGTGGTTATTATTGATTTCAACAAAAGATAAAAAGAATTATGCAAATGAGATCTCATGTCATTTATTTTGCTATTTCCAGTTGAGTCAATTCCCTTCAGACATTAGCCTGGCCAATAGCCTAGTGACAGTATTTGGAACTAGCCATTTGCAGTGTGGACAGCACCATGTAAAGTGAAGATTTTTATGACCATAGGTGTACAATCAGTGAACTAGAAAGTCTGGCATTGACCAAATGTATTATCCAAATGGCCAAGGATTTTCTGTAACATGTGTCTGGTGGTAGAATCACACCACAGACTGTGATACAAATGGGCACTTGCACTTACACCCATTAGATTGGTGCTGGGGACCTTCATTTTGTTTTCGAACAGTGCGCATGCGTGCACACAGTAAAAAAGATGTTGTTGAGGAGTTGTTTTACACCCTGCGTCCTTTAAAGATGTTATTATACACCCTTTTATGGGTGAAATTAGTAAATTACGATTTCAGTGTATAATAACTTCTATAAAAGGGCGTATAGTATTACTTTACACCTATTTTACACGTATAAAGGTGTAAGCCACAGGAAAATTTAAACGCCGTGTAATTTTTCTATGTGTGTGGAGGCTTAAAAATCAAAAGAAGTTGGATCAGGAATTTTGAGGGTATATGCCTCAAAACAAACAAAGCTCAAGCGCAATACTCATGTGCAAGTGTAAGTATTGATTTGCATTGGCAATGCTATGCCAATCATGAACTGCAATACCAGGGCAACTCTCTTTGATACAGAAGCCATGTTTGTTGTCTTGATGGGAGATAGTAAACATTATGCATGCTCCGAGAAAAAGTCTTGCTCAGGAAAGTTGAAAGTGTTTTCCCGTGGTTCTTCGGTCTCGGTCCAGACCCCAAAACACAATTCCAAGCAAAATTGGGATAACATGTATTTATTCGTGTTTATTGTATTTTTTTTGCATAGTTTTCTGCAGATTTTCTTACCAGATTATAGATCCCAACCCTGGAATCAGCTTGGATGAGCCCAATGCACCTGAAATTTGACCTTGGTATCCATTTTTTTGGCCATCCTTACATATTATGATAGAAAAAGAGAAAAAGTCAATTAGAAAGTTGTAGAGCACCTCGAAATTAGCCTAAAAATATTTTTTTTATACTACAGTCAGTTATATCTTTAAAGAGGAATAATTTTGAGAAAAGCTTTATGCATTGAATTTGTACATTGTACTTCAAATAAACCATATAACGCCTTTATGCCGCGAATCTCCTGATTTCGTAGTTTCAGGTTGCGTCCCGTTGCAGGCCAATAATGACGAGTAAACGATTACAAGAATGATTTTTGTTTCTTTTTGAGATAATTAAAGATTGAGGTTGAGATTAACAAGAAATGTGTTATTTTTAGTTTTTAAGAAGAAATAAACAAGCCAGATAATAAATTAAAATAGAAAATTAACTTTTTACGTGAACAAAGGCCTAGTGACCTCTAGCGGTAAAAGTTGATATCGCATTGATTGCTCGAATGAGGCAGTCATTACTCAAAACATTACATGCAACATAAATCCAGGAAAGAAACCAAGAGTTTATTTTTCCATCGTAAATTACATTTCAACATATTTTAAAACTAAATGTCTCAATTCATTACATCGTAGTCATCCCTCTGAAAAAAAAATCATTTATATCAAAAATTCGAAATCAACAAAACAGATATACAAACCATTCCACTATATTCCACGATTTTCTTCTTAATTGCTGATGCATCAACCCACGTTACAAAATCCTCCAAATTCCTAAGTTAGACAAAAATGTTTTTTATTTTAAAAAATACAAATTAAAAATTACAAATAATTAGAAAAACACAAAACCTTGTAACGAAAAGCGCCGGATCCATTACAATCTCAGTGCCAACTCGCACATGTCCTTGTTCAATGAACTGAATCGCCGTTTTCACATTTTGGGTCATGTTATTCTTCTCCATAATAATAGGCAACCGCCGCCTAAAAGTATAAATGACAATATTTTAAACGTTTTGAAGTCTCATTTGAATGATTTAGAAATTATAATCCTTTCGACAAAACTCGACATTTTTAAGTAAATAAACAAACACCTACCGGCAGAATGATGAAGCACTCACATTGTCACACACTTCGAGATTAACCTTGGTCGAAATGAGTCCCATGGTGTACCTAAACAAAAATGATTATTCATAAACACACATACATAAAAGGATGAAAAAAGTGTCTATTTTAATTCAGCCATTTTGAATCTCGGAACATTGGTGTATATAAAAACAATTCAAAAATCCGATTAAAATTTCTTGTAGTAACGTCTGCAGATAACTTTGTTTTATAATGAATAAAATATAATACTTACAATTTCTGAAGCAGTTGAGAGGTGGCATCAGTCCTGAATGGGTCCTTTGGGTCCAATTCTTTGATTTTTCGTGCTAATTCACGAATGTGTCGGGATAGTTTGTTGTATCTAGGTTTATAATGATGTGGTGTTTATTAATGGTTGAGTCACTCTGAAAGCATGGCGACCCGCGTGGTTTGCCACTCGGTAAATACCATTTACTTACTTTGTGTAATCTTCTCGCTTCTGTTGATACCTTCGGAGTATTTTTACTTCTTTGAGGTTGTTTTGTACATTTGAAGCGAGAAAATCTACTTTTTTAAGTAGTTTTCGCTCGTGGAATTTCAATTTGCGAACCATGTTTGTTTACATGTGCAGTGTGCACCGGAAGAAACTCGATGGAGTGGTTGATGACGTCATCCAGCAGGAAATTCAAACGGGTTTTGTTAATCCTTGAAAATGGTTACAATTGTAATAAAATAAGAAATTAAATTTGTTTTTATTATTCAATATTTATTTCAAATAATCCACTCGTATAATCACGCATTTCTGTTACTGCATGAAAATGATCAAACGGAGCAAAACTGGCAATGTGGGAGGTTCATTCCCATACATAACCGGAAAAATCAACGGAAAGTCAGCCCTACGGCTTTACAGATAAGGGATTCAAATAATAAAAACAAAAAAAAAAAAATTACATGCACAGTGCGAGGAAAATGTGTGTGACAAACGATCCAAGCAAGGAAAACAACGAAGAAGACAAAATGAGTGAGGCTTCTGATACGTGTCACGCACCTTTCCCTGCTACCATGGGCCAACTTAATAGAAGCGGAATTAAGAAGAAAAAAGGTGTGGAAATCTGCCTTGATGACAGCAGAACAACTAGTACGTGTCTCAGTCACGCAACCAGACTTTACAGCGATTGAACAGAGTTGGAATAATTGGGACTGGGCATCGACTGGGTCTTTCCTTGCACAATAGAGACAGATCACTATGGTCATAGCAACCACTGGGGACCTAAAGTCTTATTATCTTTCCCTGGCTGTCTCTCGGAGCAAAAATCAAATTTCATACCATTTATTTCCCTTCCAAAGTAAGGATGACCTTGAAGATGACCTGTAAGGTCACATTTGACATGAACATTGGATCTCCAAACTTCCTATCTGATCCCATAACATTAGGAACTTAATTGAATTTTAAACAGAAACAAATGGTCTGTAAACACCTATTTTTGAAACATAAGTAAATGGTGATGAAAATTATTCGGCGTCCAAATTCCCTGCTTTTACCCCCAAAAAAACATGAATGTTCCCATAACTGCTTTTTCCCATGAAATAACTTTTTCCTACCCTCAATTTTCACCCCCCAAAATAAACTAGATTTTACCCCATTTTTTAAACCTCCAATTTTTAACTGGTGTTTACCCCATTCTTCAAACTACTTTTTGATGATTTCCAAGTTGTTTTCAGCCATTTCCAAATGATTTTTAATAGATTTCCATACAGGAAAAATTAGGGATGGGTCGAATATTCGATATTCAGCGACGTATTCCACCGATTGACCACAAGACGAAAAACCAAACAAAATTTTCCAAATCGGTTCCGGCATGTTAGATCTGGTTCCACAGCATTTAAAAAATAATCCAATTCTGTATACGGCCCATTTCTAATTTTTGCGGTTTAATAATCGTTTAACAATCGTTCGGGAATAGCTGAAAATCAATATGAAATATTGTAAAAAGTGTTTGGAAATGGTGGGAAAATTAATTCGAAATTATTTGGAAATGGCTGAAAACCACTAGGAAATTGTCAAGTAGTAGTAACATGAAGAATAGGGTAAAGCAGTGGATTTGGGGAAAAAACCAGTTAGAAAATGGGGTAAATAATCCAGTTGAATTTTGTGTTGAGTAGTTTTTTTAAAAAAAATAGGTGCCAATAGTGCAGTGCAACTATTAACAATGTACGAAAAAGATTCAACATGTCAAAAATCAATAGGTGGTGTTTGAATAAGTTTCAGAGCCTTTGCAACGACTCATTGGTAAATGTTTGCCTACAAGCCTTTTGTTTCAAACAGTTTACTTTGGAATGATGCAGGTTAAGAGACTTTTTGAACTGTGATGAAATTTATTGAAGGTTATTAACAAGTGTGTCACTTAAGATGGCAAGTCACATTTCTGTGTTTCCAAAAACGTATTCACAAGTAGAACTAAATCCTTCGGATAATTTTTTTTTTATTGCGCAATTAAAATAGGGACATGACTAATACAAATTGTTGTACCGTAATTTAAATTATATCCAAGAATTAATTAATAAATAAGAAAGGATGGCAATGCCAAGAACTGCACAGATACGTAATGCATAGTAAATATAGTTAGTCTGATAGGTCTGATCTCAAAGTTAGAAACAAATTGAAATGCACACCAGTAATTTTATTTTTCAGAAAGTTACATCACCTTAACCATATTTATTGTTAATATTAAATCGAAATTATTTTCAAAAACATATTTTACTATTTCTTTCGTTCTCTCGGTAATTCTCTCACACCAACGAACATCAAGCGTGATTAATGGAATATCTGATTTTATCAATTCCAATAATGATTCCGCGGTCACCGATCGGCAAAAACGGAGATTTAAATAATTCAGTTGATGCAACAAATTATTCCCAACAATAATAGCAACAACGTTCAAATCGCAGTAGTGGACAACCAGTTTCTGCAAATGACACGTTGTTTTGAAGAGCGCCAAATAATCCAAATCGGTCAATCTGACCGATATCAGTTGTAATTCTGTCAACCATCCATACGCAGCACTGGAAACGTTAAAACCTCCTTGGTTAAAATCAACAATCGAGAAGGTGCTGTAACTAATCATCAAAAACTCCAAACGTGGGCAATAACTAGTTATACAGGAAAGATCGATTTCAGAGAAATTATCGAGTCGTAATTCGAGTAATGTTTTCAAAGCTTTCCTTAGAACTGGGTCGTTAAACTTTTCGACGAAAGTCGTGTTGGAAGCTTCGGCGTAAAGTCTGTCGAACCACAAGTATCGCAAACGCGGAAACGCTCTGTTCAAATCAAAACCTTCGAGTTCGAAATAAACTGTTACTTCCTCCAACTGATAGGTGTCTCGCGAATCGGCGCTCAATTCAAAACGACGTTGGATTTTGGAAAATACCCGTGGGCCCCAACCGTTATGGAATACTCTCAATTTAGGCAAATACTGCAAAGCGTGGAAACAACCGTCCGGACTTGTCTTGGTGCATCTGATATTCAAAACTTCGATTTGCATGTCTCCACTTTTGCACAACGACATGATTCCTTTGTCTGTGATTTTTATGCAATGATCCACATCGAGATGTTTTAATTGGCGGCAATGAGTTCCCATGTCCGCCATTACGTCGTCGGTGACCCAATCGCCGGATAAGTCGAGGATCCGAACGTTGGGCAGGCGTCTGACTAAACGGGCTCCTGATTTGGCCGTTATTACTTTAGAACCGAAATCATCTATGGTCAATTCGGTGAGATTTTTACACCGATCGCCAATGCGGGTCAATAATCCGTTAATTTTCAAATCCGAAAGGAAAAGGAAGAGGGAGTCCAAACATGTCGCGCTGCGATTGACGAACATGTCGACGTCGACCGAGTTCTTTCCTTTTTCTGTAGAAATCGTTGATCAAAACGCCGGGAAGAAATCGTAATTGAATCTGGATTCGGTCAAATTTGTTGGCAATTTGTTGAAAGCATGTGGATTGCAGGGAACTTGTAGATCTTTTTTTAACCTGGAGGTCAGGTGTT
>JAQFZO010000700.1:0-21460 GCA_034695885.1 Geophilus flavus | reverse complement strand
CCCCCCCCCCCCCAAAAAAAAAAAAAAAATATCCTACGGGTTTCGATTCGATGTTGTATCGTTTCGATAAAATCGAAGACGTTTCGAACCGACCACCGTCGGCGAAACGGGTATACACAGTTGACATCTTGGAACTTGGAAGTGCACGTGTCTCGTGTGAGTCGTGATTCATGTGACAGGTCCCATATGGTCTCAATAGCCGCTGACGGGTCTTAAATGAGTCAAAAACCTTGGAAGGAATTCGGGAACGACCCAGTGTGTTGTTTCAACATAGAATTTTACTTGTTTTCACTTCCAACATTTGAGTCAAAGTCTAATTTATTCATAAGTATGTTACTAAGTTACCAAACAATCAATTTAAATAAAATAATACACTAACTGCATTTTTATTTGACGTATAAAAGTGTAATTTTGCCAGTCAAAATCTATAACTAGCCTCGATTTCGTTCCCCATTGATAAAGTATGCTAGAAAAGAGCCAAGATGGGATGAAATGATCGATTTCTTGCTATGTAGAGTGCTAGTCCTAAAAGGTGTTCATACATACAAGGACAATTTCACCTCGTTTGTAAGTGTTGGCCCCCGTGACAGAAACAGCACTTTACCAGTCAAGCACCACTTGTGAGGTTAACAGTTGACTCTACATCTACACCAATTGAAGCTAAAAAGACAATACCTTCAAAAGCTTGCTTATGGGGGCTAATCAAAAAGCTTTGAGCTATTTTTCTACATTGTAACCCTTGAATAGAGCCCTGATACTAATCTCGACTCAAAGTTGGTTGTTGCTCTGTTCCAAAGTTTCACTTCCAACATTTTGAGGCAGGATACAAAGTTTTATCAAAAGTTGGAAGTTTTTATTTATCAATATGTTATAAAACTATTTATCTCAGTTCACATCACGAGTTCTACTTGTTTTTCTATCTACATGAGGAAAACTAGAAGCTAATTTCTTCTTTAATTACTATTTAGTGTGTCCCAGCCCTTTCACCCAATCACAATT
The DNA here is from genome assembly GCA_034695885.1 of Geophilus flavus. Lineage (NCBI taxonomy): Eukaryota > Metazoa > Arthropoda > Chilopoda > Geophilomorpha > Geophilidae > Geophilus > Geophilus flavus. The sequence goes on along the minus strand of JAQFZO010000700.1, from coordinate 20,461 downwards.
TTCGTGTCCCATGATGTCACACACACGAGGTCTTTGGCCTCTCTGTCCTTCTTTCAAATCCTTTCTGCATATAAAAAAGAGATAGAGGATTTGAATGGATATCAATGAGTCATAGTTTGATTTTACTATTTCCATTGATAAAAATAAATTCAAGGAAAAATTTTCATGCAGCATTTTTATTGGCAAATCAGGAAAAAAACAATCCACAGCTATCAATATATCAGTTTTGCTGACAAGATACAATTGTGACACTTCATTGACTAAGCCATGACTACTATCACTTGTCACACATAAATAAAACAAACACAAGCCAGTGCATTTATGTGCATCATCGACCACATCATACCTTAAAGTGTTTGTATATCAAATGACCCAATTTACCACCAATCATAAGACTAGCAGGGGGTTTAACACTACCCCAATGCATTATATCCCCAAATGTCACATCACTTTTCTTATCTCCAGTTTTCCAATCAGAGAACTTTGTCCTTTAACATGCAATGGGAAAACAGCAATTCCCAGATTATTTCCCCCTTCAGGCCTCACCTATATTTGAACTCTCAATTCTCCAACCAATAAGCAAACCTGCTAATCAGTCAACCATTCAATGGCATAAATAATCCAAAAACAATAATCAATAATCACAAGAAAGCTTTTCATTCAATTTATCCACAACATGTTGTGGATAAATCTCCCCATTTTCCAATAGAAATTCCATTATTCTTTTTCATTGACTGGACCCTGGTGGCTTTTTTGTATCACTAAATTCTTAAAATTCCACCAAAACCCCCCACATATATTTTATTGATGAAGTATAAAGACTAAAAGCTGTTCAAACATCACTAATTTTGCTGAAAATTATTTTTATGTTTGACTCAAATTAATTGAAGCAGTTTTATGACTTGACCATTATCTGACATAAAATGCCCGGACATTAAATCATGGTTGGTTTGATAATATAGAATTTAAGATAAGCAATTTGTCATAATTTAATGCTGTTTGACCAAAACATATGTAGCATTATTAAGGAAAAGGAAAAATGTTGGATGGAAAAAAATGTTAAGTGAAAAAGTTATAAGTTGTAACATTTGCCATTTGCAGAGTGAAGTTGCAGAGTTTATCGATCAAGTCTCACTACTCCTACTGGAAGAGTTGAATCGTTGAACTCTATTCTGGATCCAGACAGCAGTCGATTGAATATCAAAAACCCTTAAACCCATCATTATCTAAAAACAAAAAGGGTAAAAATAGAAATATGGCATTTAAATGAATTGTAATCACAGGTTTTTTCCTATGTTTACACTGTTTATACGCCAAGGACGATTTGCACATAAAATGTGATTCGTACAGTCTAGTCGTTCACAAGCCGTCTAGGACAAAAATACAGATTGAACCTTCCTATAACAAACTCGTTTATACTATTTTATTCAAATATTAAAATTAAGTTGAATTTTGAATTATAAATGACGTCATTAAAATATGTATACCAGCTTTTTCGATGTAAGATATACATTCGAACAGTTCCTTCGAGGTTTGACCTGTAAAATACATTCCAGAAATGGATTACGAGGAAAATATTCCCACTGTTGCTTTTAATCCAATTTTCCAATTTCCAAAAACAGGAAGTGAGATTATAACATTACTTTTCACACATCAAAGCAACATACCTACCTACCTTACAACATATTAAAATAAGCCTTAGATTTTTTCAACAATCACAACAATAATCCCATTATTGATGATTCAATTATACCTTCAAAAAAATGTCGACATCCTGAATTTTGAGTGAATCACACATAAAAGAACAAGAGATATGTTGTCTCACTAGTCACTATCAAATGCAATGATTGTGCAACAATTTGCAGACCGTCAAATACTTTCAAGTATTAATCACTAATTCAACGCAATTAAATATTTATTTCACCATCAAATTTTCACAATAATCCCTCGATCCATTCTTCACACCCTCCCTATTATTTCCACCAACAATCCGCGACTTCCCCTCCCAACAAAACCACAATAATATCGATTCCAAACAATCGATTTCTCCAACAAAAACAAACACAATTCATCATTATTACCTAACAAATTATTTCATTCTCCATAATTAGATAATCCAATCAAGGACGCAGCCATTTTCAAATTCAACCTCTCAAGGCCACGCAATTTAATTAACAATTAAAAATCCATCGTGACTCCATTTTTCACGAGCATCTCGTCGTCCCTCCACGAGAAATGACATCATTTCGCGCCACCAATCGAAACCCAACCTCTATTACACAAGAATTAAGGAAAATATAAAAGGGAAAAACAGTTTTTTTTTTGCTTACCAAAAATATCTTATCAATTACAGAAAGACGTAACAGAAAACATTGGAAAGAAAAGGATCTAGAAAAAGGTCATCTAAAAATAGTGTCGAGTGCAGACCACATTAAAATGTCCTTGGAATGAGATGAGAAAAGAAAAATAAATAAATAAAAATATAAAAGCGAGTACACCTGGACCATTACACGGATCCACCTTTTATAACGTGGCTGGCGCCATTTTTTTTCTTCATTAGCACAACTGGTCAGTACCAGTGCCATGACACCTGAATAATCAAGTCGATAACAATTTGATGTGGTTGAATTAGATGCAGTTTAGTGTTTAATAAGTTTTATTGTTATTGTTTTATTAGTTTTTTTAATCTTTTATTTATTTATATATAGAAAATTAGTGGAAATTGAAATTGGAATTTCTTTGTGTTGTCAAAGAGATACTGTGGTAACGAGAATTGTCAAGAACAAAAAAAAAAACTCGGAGTTGATAGTGTAAATGTTACAAGTTCAAATGTTTCTTAGAAAAAAATTCCTATTTTTTCCCCTTAAGTTTTTTCCTGAATAGTTTTTTTTTAAAAATATATTTTACCTAAATATTTATTTGTTCTACTTTTGTTGTTATTAATTTTTTTTTTAAATTGTAAATATTTTAATAAACATTTTTCACATTAAAAACATTTTACAAAAATATTTTCCCATATTTAAAACCAATAAACAACTAATTATTTAATAACATCACTACTTTAAAAAAAATTCGAATTATTTAAATAATTTTTTCCTTATTGAAAAAAAAAATTTAAAATTAAATATTTTTTTCCAAATTTCACCAAAATTTCAAAAAAATCTCCGAAATTTCTCCCCATAAACAACGAATTACTTAACCCAACTCGTTTTTCAATTTTTTTTTTTTTTGTAAAATTTTATTTTTACTCACTCACACAATTGTCTCTTCGGTCACGAGTGGTTTATACCGGTCCGATTTTACTACCGTCGTATTATTCCTTAAAACATGTCCACCCCTCATAAAACACTCGTGAAATATTTCAAGGAAAAAGATAAATGATTATTCACCAACATTTTACTCCCATCTTCACAACAAAATTGTTTCTTCAAAAAATAAAAAATAAAAATAAAAAAAATAAAAATATAAAAAAAGTATTACATAAACCCAACATGTGAACATGTGCAGTTCGAGTGTTAACAGTGAAATAAGGTCTATACAATTTTATTAATCTAATTTATTATATTCATTCCTGCCTCTCTTGGCTAAAACGAAGACAAACTTTTGCACTAAAATAGAATCCCGTGGCTGGGCCTGGCATCCAGTGTGAACATCAAGACCAAGTATAGTCTACAAGACACACTGGAACAGAAGGACAAAACCACACCGCAGCGCCATCTTTAATCGATTTTTTTTTTTATATATTTAAAAAACATTTTATGAATTTTTTTTTAATTTATTGAATTTTATTTTATTTCAAATTTGTATTCATACATTCAAATAAAAAGAAATTTTGTATATATTCATGAATTTTACAAATTTAATATATAAAATAAAAAATTTAAAAATTTTTAAAGGTTTGATTTAGCTTGAATTTTCCCTATTCTTTATTTCTCGGAAAGAATGGATAAGATTTTTTTTTTTTTTCGATTTTCCCTATGGATTTTCAAATCCTGTTTCATCACAACCCTAAAAATACTCACGCATTTCATCCCAATGAACATTATTCCACAATTTCAAAGTAAAGGTATACAAAAAAAAAAAAATTTGAATTTCAATTTTTCAAATCCCAGACAAGTAAGTCGCTTTTTCCACACGAAACGTGCAAAAATGCCAGTAAAAATCCATACAAAAGATGAAAAACTCGGCCTTAAGAGAGGCCTCAGTTCATTACCACGTGACGAGTTATGCAATACGCATACCACGAAGTAAAGAATAAAATAAAAATATATATAAAAAAAAAAGTAGCAAGAAGTCAGGTCACGCAATCCATTTCAACAAGTTGTCGCACCAATTTCCCCACCAGACGGCAGAACTGCTTCGGTAAAATTTCATTTACCGTTCCCAACATTGTAAATAAACCATTTTTTGTCCTAAAATTTTAATTCATACATAAATTTTACGTGATTTTTTACTTACCGGAGTGCTCAATTCCAGATCAGCTCCCCCAACGTTCCCTCCGTCTGACGTCATGGAAGGCCTCAAAGGCTACAAAAAGCTGCGGACTGCTTTAGATACCTTTAAAAACCTAAAAAATAAATGTAATAAAAATAAAAAAAATGGATTAAAATACAATACAATGGTTTTTTATCACTTACAAACATAAAAAAAAATTTATACATAACTATTTAAGGTCACTCGCACGATTATTTAATGCGCAAATTTGAAATTACATCAAAAATCCGGGAGGGAAAATACATTTGCACTGTTTTGCAGACACTACCAAAAAAAACGATCCAAGTGTTCGAAACAGACTTTTTTATTTATCGGATGATAAATAACTGTAATTAATCCCATTTATTTTTATTCACGGCTGTTGTTAAACCATTTCGTCATTAGTTTTAATCACGGATTAATCAGTGGCTTAAATGACCGAAAAGTCAATCGAAAACAAAATAAATAATCAAAATTACTAATTAATCGCTTTGATTCATCACACCATACACCGGAGGTATAACCGCGCACTAAAATCGTATTGTTTACACCTACGGTATCACCCCGAGTTATGATTGTTTCGCTAACTAACTTTTTAGTAGCACGCCGGCCTGGTAGCGGCCATGTTGGCTTTGATGAAGCAATATTACCTAATAACAATTTTTTCCCCATTTTTACTGATCGATGTGTCAATAAGAGTAATGTAAACAGTTTTTTCTATTCCGTTTGTCCGTTTTGGTGTTTTAGCGTGGTCAAACCAACGAAACAAACACGCGAGTTTGCCAGATTGTGTTTGCAAATACACCACGTGATGCAGCATGGCGGAGTGAATCGTGGTCAGACGCCAACGGGGCTCACCTTTTTCAGTGGGTTTCCGGGTCGTCCAGCGGTGCCAGATGGATGAAAATACGTCCAGGGCGGCGGGAAACGATTCCCCGAGTCCTCTGACCACTTCTTTCGGTCGGGGAGACAGAAGTTAGCGCCAAAACAGCACCAATACCTCCCAAACCACGGCCGTTGCCTCTGTTCCGGTGGCTGGTGGCCGGCACACTCCTCCCGTCTGGTGGCGAGTCGTCGTATTAAAAGTTTGGTTCGATCGTCATAGTTTCGGTTTCAGTGTATGGGAATTTGAGATATTTCGACGTCAAAACGTTGAGTCACGATCTACTGGAATAAAAGTTGGATTGCGGAACTTTGACAGGCGGCTATTAAATTTCCCCGTGGGAAATATCAATCACATTTGAAATAAATCAGTGAATAAATGTTTTGTTCTTTTGTTTGTTTGTTCTTTTCATCATTGAAAATGTTGTGCGAGTTGTGTGAGAAAGGAAAATAAAAATAATTAATCAAATTAATTAAAAAATAACATTTTAAAACAATATTAAAACTTTATTTGCAATTACAAACCTTAGAAACAAAGTTCTTCACACACCTCACGTCCAAAAACCGAAACTCGTACTTTCACTTCGATTTTCACTCACTAGATGGCGTCATCGGGATAATATCTTTTTAAAAAAATATCAAGATGTGCAACTTTGAAGTTTGTGGCGCTTAAGTCGCTCACATGCGGCTTGGGCAGCAACCAGGGAGCACAAAATTATCTTCTGCCAGAACGACTTTGCACGTTTGAGGTGAAACCAGAGCATTAACAAACTCGCCCTTAACAACTCAGGTAAGAAAAACTCAATTCATAAACTTTTTCTCCATTTTAATCCATTTAATTTCCATCAAAAGAATTCCAAAAACTTACCACAAAAAAATAGAAAATAATAAAAAAAGAAAAATAAAAACTTTCTAAAAATTCATTCCTTAAACAAAATTACCACCTCCTTACATTCCATGAATTCCATTAACTAAATCGACGCAGCCAATTTTCCTATTTTATTTTATGTTCCTTTTGTGTGCGCGTTTTCTTCCTTTCTGCCATGCGCGCATCCATCTTCACTTGTCACTATAGCAACAAAACAAAAAGATGAACGACATTCATTTTTCATTCTCTTTTTTAACTCCTACTGAATTACTCCCACTGGTAGACACCATCATTTTACTATAGTAGCAAAGTTCAACAAAAAAAAATTTTTTTTGACATAAAAAAGTTAGAGAAAAAAATAAAAAAAACTTAAACTTTATAGTACTTGAGGCTCCCCAACTGTTTTTGTGTGCAGAGATTACAGAATGGCATAGATGGACAAGATGGCTTAATCCCATGCTCAGAGAATATACTTATTGTGGCAGGAGAAAAAAAAAGATGACAAGAAAAAATACATCCTGCTGTATCCCAAAGAACAAGTTTTACCCTGTAAGTTTGATGAATGGGGCTAATATGGTGGTTATGGCTGATTGGTTTTCAATAAAAAAAAAATGTTGGAAGTGGTTGGTATGGTAAAAAAAAAAATTTTTAAAAGAGAATTATGTTGTCCTATTAGTGGTGTCTATGATATCATGTTTTTTTGATGTTTTTTTGTCAGTTCATTGGTCTGGTATGAGGATAAATGCAAATTTTTGAGTATTTTGAGTTTGTTCTTAGCCTGAAGTGTAGTGAGTTGATTGCTACCTTTTGTTTGGTTGATTGTGGTATGAAATTTGGCAGACACCTGTTAAAAGATTAGACAAAAAAAAAGTTATTCTTATATACTGTAGCCCCATACAAGGTCAAATTCTGATGCAAATTTTCTATTTGGAATTCATGTTAATGCGTGTCCTCACAATTTAATACTCTAAACTCTAATATTGCCCCATAGTAAAATTTCCAAATTTTAAAAATTCAAAAACTAGACAAGAAAAAAAAGAAATTGTATCTCAGATTTCACATAAAACCCATTTTCCCATAATTCCACGCAAAAAAAGGGCAATAAAAACAGAAAAAAGAAAAAAAATTTATAAAACAACTTAGTAAATCAAATTTTTTCTTTTTCACATAAGAAAAAGAAAAAAACGATTCACAGTCGTCCGCTCGTCGCAATTCAGCCGTAAAATTCCCACAATACCCCTCGTGGCCTTGTCACTTCCGCTGAACCTGATTTGAATGGCCAATGAAGCGCATCTTCGACTTACCTGTAGGGCTCCCTCTTTGATTAGCAGTGAAAACGCCCAGAAAATCACATTTCGTAACGCTTGTCAACACCAAAAACTCAACACAATCCCACAAACACGACCGTCGTACCCTTGAAACCACCAATTTTCATAACCAATCACTCGAAACAAATTTCCTAAAAAAAAAAACTTTCATTGGCCCAATTGCAGTCACATGATCATATTTATTAAACCACTTCTGGGAATAGACACTCGACTCGAGAAAGACTGTGAGCAAGAAACACGAGGTTAAATGACTGGGAATTGAGAAAATTGCAAAAAAAAATAATTCTAATTACTCGCTTTAAATGATGATTAATATGCATTTAACCATAAATTGCCTTTCCACCAAGTGGCAAAACCAGGAACTGAAAACTCAGCACTTTTTTCTTTTTGTCTTTTAATTTAATGGGAAAACATTTAGTTAGTTTCATGAAGAATTTATTGGGAAAAGAGCCAAAAAGTTGGGGGAAATGTTAAATAATGTTGCCCTGGTACATTTCGATTTTATGTAGCGTCGTAAATGTAAATGTTCCACTTCTTATGTCTAGTCTGCCATGTTACAAATCCCAAAAGGGCATTGATCTGTGTTTCTCAATTCCACTCGTTTACTCATATCACTTTTCTTTTTATCCCAGAAAATGGTATACACAATTTGATTACCTCATTTCCTATCTCTCATTGCGTATTAATGAGACCAGAGGCGCCTGGTGGTAAAAAATAAACATAAATAACTTCGATTCGCTCGACAAACAGTCGTAAAAACTTTGAGACTTTGAATTAACACGTTGCAGAAATAGAAATCAATTTTTTTTTAAATATTTTATTTATTTGTTTATATATTTATATATTTATTTACCGGTTCGCTTGTGTAACACAAGAACCCTAAAACTTTGTAAGGTGTTACGTAACAGTGCCACAGCGGGTTTGGATAAAAACCTACTTTGAATTTCAATGTCTGAATATTTCTTCTTGAATTTTAATAAAAATTCACTAGCAAAAATAAAAAAAATATAAAAATATGCAGTTTTGCACTTTTTATATATTTCCTGCTTTCTTTTAAAAAAAGAAAAAAGTAAAGGAAAAAAAACTCGTATGTTTACATTTTTCTCTTACGGGTGTTGGCACGTTCGGTCGTTTAATAAGTCGTTAGGCCTAAATGCGTGAATGTTGCTTATTATCTTAGAGTGTTGTGGGTGGTTTTTTTAGGGTCGGTTCATTGCATGGCGAAGCGATTTTCAACATTTCGAGTGGTCGTGTGAAACTCGAAACCAGCCAAAGTCGAGATTACGACTCTCGATGGCGAGAAAACGACGCTACTATTTTCAATTACTCGTCATTTGCCATCAATTTAACATTTTCTCACGCGCGTGCATCAGCTGTACATGCTTACTATACACTATCATATGACTCCTAATTAAATCTAATAAACAAAACAGCTGAGTTTAGTTAAAATTAAAAATTAGTCATGATTTTTATTACTTCTTACTTGGAATTTCTTTTTATATTTTACTGTGGGAATTTGTATAGGGGGTTTATTGTGGGTTTGGTGGGGAAAACTGGTTGCCAGGGGCAGCGGGAAGCTGCGTGAAAAGATATTATCAACACCTTCAATTTCACTTCACTCACTCGCGTATTTTCCTCGACGTATTTGACCAGTGGATATAGAGTGAGAGACTCCTTTCTTCTCGCTTGGGGATAAACTTCTTTCATCCCTAGATTTTTGCTTGTCAAGATAAGATGTCGTATCGGACTTTGTGAATACACTGTAGGGTTTATATTTTTTTCATGGCGAGTCAAATTTACTCTGAAGGAATTTCTTGGATGAAGTTTGACGTTATGATTACAGTTTGTGCAAGTTTTGAGTGAATTTTGGCTTATTTCGTCCAAGAAAACAAAGAAAAGTGTAAAGCCCGTGGATTGCGGCTTTTTTCTCTTCATCTTTCGATCCTCTGAAAGTTATTTCAATTTTCGGTTTGTTTTTTTTTTTTATGTGAAACATCTTTAAGCACACGGAATGGGGAAAAATGTAATGAAATCGGGTGACGGAAGTAACTACGGAATCCCCTGGTAGTCAAGTCATCAACAAACATGGCTGCATGCGTACAGTTCAAAATAAATGGAGGTCCCCAGCACTGATCTAATGTTTTTCGCTCACGCCTAAGTACAAGCGTAAGCGCCCTTTTACTCCTGGGCGCAAATCGGCGCTTACGCTTGCGCTTTTGCTAGAGCTTGGCTTGCGCTTGCAGGGAACTTCCATCTTGTTGTAAGCCTCAAATTTCTCGATACAACTTTTTTAATTTTTAAGCGCACATGTACAACTGTTCAAATAAATGGAGGTCCACAGCACTGATCTAATGGTTTAAGCGCAAGCATAAGCGCCCATTTACTCCGGGGCGTAAATCGGCGCTTACGCTTGCGCTTGCTGGGGACCTCCATCGTTGTACGCCTCGAATTTCCCGATCCAACTTTGACTTTTAAGCGCACACGCATTTCCACTGTTCAAAATCAAGGAGGAGGTCCCCAGCAAGTAGAGGGTGAATACTCAAATATGAAACACGGTGTATAATTTTAATTAACAGATTTTAATATACGTTTATGAACCGGTTAGTATGCTCAATGTGTTCACCAAGGAGTCTGCTATAGTGCTGCATCTTTGTTTCCAAGATTCAAAGTACTTTTCTACATTTTTCTGGGGTTCCAGCAAACCACACCCCATTTGCAATTTTCGAAAGCCCACTTTTCAAAACACCAAAAATAAAAAACACAGAAATTCACATGGAACAGCATTTGCCCGCCGTGCTAGACGCACACTAGCTGCATTCAAATATTAAAAGAAAGTTGAGTTTTGAATTTCACACGTCACCATTCTCATTAAAATCCATTTTAATTAGAATAAACATCTAAACTTCAAAACTAAACGTTGTTTTAATATTTCAATGCAGCTACTGTGAAATATCTACTCACACACGTCCCCCTGATTTTCTCCACGGAATAAACTCTTTGCGTGTGTGTCAAACATTCAAGTGACGGAAGCAGCTAAGTCATCACGCTTTGTTTGAGCATTCTTTGCACATGCCAAGTTTTTTATGTGAAACATATTTATGCAAATCCCCTTGATTTTCAACTAGGAGTAAGTAACCGCAGACTTACAACAGGTATGTCACAAAATAGACTGACGGAAGTAACTACGGAATCCCACAGGTACAGCCTCAGTGTGTGGTAACTAGCCGGTGTCACCTCATTTTATGACAATTCCAGTTCTCATAAATGTCATATGCGGTACAGGGCTCCATAGGGCTCTGCATGGAGCGCCATAGAGCCCCCTTCAGCTGCAACCAGCATGATACCTAATGCACGAGTTCTTGGTGCATTCCCGAGTACAGTAACGATCATCCAGTGCGAGAATGCGCAAATAACGCATGCACGGGGAATATCTTTGGCATGATGCTGGATGCAGACGCTTTTCTTATTTCCCCCTAATAAATTAGACTGTGCGCGCCTTTGCCAGTTCTATACTGGACCGGTTTAAAAAATTCATTCTGCAAAAATGTTTCACAGACAAAATTCGCGCGTGCCTGGCCCACGCATTTTTTTTTTATCTTCTTATTGCTCGGTGTTTATTCGGGATATCGCCCGATACAATGCAAACATGGATTGTGTTTTTAAAGGAGTTTTGTTGCTTTTTGTCCATGATAGGTCCCATATGGCCTACTATCTAACTGCAACCTCAAGGATACTATGTCTGTGTATCATTAAAAAGTATAGAAAAAAAGATTTTAATATTTATTGCTGATTTTTCTCATTTTTCTAATTTTTTAAGGTAATTATGTGTAATTTACGGGGTTCTGTGTAATTTACATGGTAATTTATGCTTGGTGTAATTCAGACTCATAATTCATTTATGATGTAATTAAAAATTAAAATGAGTTTTTTTTTTTTCCTTTTATTTTTTTTTTCTCTGGGAGAATTTTGAAGGATTTGATATGTGAAAAGTGAACCATAAATGTTGTGTTTCTTGTTTTGTCAGTTTTCATTAACAGGTAATTTGGTCTTTGATCAAAAGATGTGCAGGTGGTGGTTGTATTCGAGTTAATTTCCCATAAAAAAAAAAAACACCTGAAAGATGAAGCACCTGATTGAGAGATGGATGTAGAATGTTGGAGAGATAAAAGTAAAGTTTCTGATGCATGATCTGGAGGAGTGTTGACGGTTGAATAAAGAGTGTGGTGAATATTTTGGAACGGGGCAAGAAATGTGGATGAATCAGTTTTGTATACATTGCTACATACATGAGCAGGAAAGAATTTCTTGGCACTGCATCTTTCTTTTTCCTTCTTCAGTATCTTCCTCTGGCATCGAAGGGTGAATGCCCAAGGACACCGGAAATGGTAAAAATTACCCAAATACTTTCCTGACACCGTATGGGGATTTTCTCTGAATTTTTAATGTGTCTTTTTTATGTTTTTAACACCCTTGTGTGGATTTTTTGTACTAATAAACTCTTAAAATGATGATATTTTGGGAGTTTCTGTGGATTTTCTGTTTGTAATGCTTACATAGTGTACAAGTTTATCTCTTTCACAGGTCTGGTAGTGTTTTTTATACTGATCAAACCATATAAATAAAACAAGCATAATGTTCATGCATTGCTACGGCTTTAAATATAATTTTTTAAAACTTTTCTAACTAAATTTTGATCTTTTTTCACTGAATTTTTGATTTATTGTGCAGTCACTTACTTAGTCACTTCCAATTTCCAATCTTTTGTCGATTTTTCCGCCTGGTAAATTTTTGATTATGCCTTTAACCCCTAGTATGGGTTTTTCGCACTAATCAACTATTCTTAACCTCGCATCTAATGTTTTTCCTCCATATCAACCCTTAAAAAAATAAAATTCCCTGATTTAAAGCCTTTCCCAATTTTTTTTTCTACTGGGACATTTGTAGGTGTTTGGGAACTCTCGAGAAATCAAAAAAAAAAGTGGTAGTAAAACTAATTGGATTTCTGTCTTTTCTCTCCCTATAACATCCTTATCATTTTTTTAAAGAGGAAGAAAAAAAAACGAAGGTCGGAAAAGTAAGTTTCTGATCAATAGAGACGGGCGAAAAGCCAAAAAAACAAGGTCTCATCCCAAAAACCCCTCCTTCCGACCACCCCTCACTCTAGTTGTGAAAACAAGGCCATAATTTCTCTTTTTTTAACCCTCCTTAATGTTATTAAATTTTTTTCCCCCTTATCAAAGTGAGAAATTGCACTTTTCACACTCCATTTTTTAATTTTTTCTAAACTCCCTCATTTAAACCCTTGTAACTCACCTTCAACTTCAATTTTTTTCCTTTTTTTTCATTTAAATACATTAATAATTTAGAAAACATGAGAAAAAAACATCATTTAAGGACGGAAGGAAGAAAGGAAATCTTAAAGAGTTAATTTATTAAAGGTAGTAAGTGGAGAAACCATGAAAACTTTGACAGAAATAGGGCAGTGTAACGAATTTTATTTATTATAAAAGAGAAGTTGAGTGAGCGAGATACAGATAAAAAAAAATGAGCAGAAGTGTACAGTAATAAAGGCTTAATAACATCATTTCACCTTGGCAACACTAGAGGACTTTATCCCAAGGTTTTCTCTTGACTGGAAGCCAAATTTAAAAAATAAATAAATAAATAAAAAAATGTTTAAAAAATAATAAGTTTATAAATCAATTTTAATTTTTTTTTTGCAATAAAAGAAACTGATCGATCACAATTAATTCCATTACCATTGTTTTTCTTTCTTGCATTTATTATGTGTTACGACACGAAGGAAATTTAATACGTGTTAATAAAAGTATATAGTGTTTGTAGTGATGCGGCCATTTTGGATGTTTTACGAGGTGTAATTTTTGAGAATATTATTTTTACGACGAAGGAAATGAAGTTTAATAATAAATAGAAGTTAAGTTTATTATTTTTCATCTTTCATACGAAGGAAAATAAGGGAAAAACTGATGAAAATAAAGATAAGCAAATCTTATCTATAATTTCCAAAGACAAAAACAAAAAAACCATGCATTAATTTAACCCTAAGTTCAGGGATTTTATCTCGTCTGCATCTGGAATCTGGAAAACAATTTAATTCCAAATTCTGCCAATAGGATTTTTTTTTTAGATAATAAAAAAAATTACGTAGTATTTTTTTTTTTAAATTCACAGTTTACCCACGTGTCAGGAATTTATTGTGGGATGAAAAGATGACACGAATCTCGGCTATTAAAAGTTCGCAGTTGGGAAAACATGGAATCACAATTTCCACTGTTGATTTTAAATCAGGCTCGATGAAAAATGCTAAGCAACAAACTCACTACTCATGACGCACCTGCAATCCCATCTTAGATGTAAATTACCTACAAATAGGCCCAAGGGCCCATGAACATTGGTTGACAAGTGGCCATCGTTCTCATTTTTTATTCACCCCCAAAAAAAAAAAATAAATAAATAAAAAATTTATTTTTTTTAAATATAAAAATTAGGCGTAATGTAAATCAAATGCCATGTCGCACTGGAAAAGGGGTGTGGTCATTCTAATTAAAAAACATTAATAAATATTGTAGAGTCGTGGGACTCGTGGTGTGTTGTGGTGGGATAGAATCGGGTAAATTTATTATTTTCTCTTGTTTTTTTGATTTGGCGTTTAACCCTTTGATGACTAAAAATAATTTGTTTTACACCTGCTTCTGAGTTTTTTACAGGATGTATATCAAGATGGAAAGGGTTACGGTGGGTCAGGTGAGGAATGTGCGACCTCAGATGAGGGAGGAATCTCAGTTGGGGTTCAAAGGGTGACATTCATTTGTTGACGGAACTTCACGATGTGTACAAGGATCTTGACTTATTAATTTTCCATTCGGTTGTAATTTATTGGGTTGGGCCCTCTTGTGTTGATTTCTATTTTTTTTTCTGTTTTGAGGTTTCTATTGGGGTTTTTTTTGGGAGGGTTTAATTTAGTGGTGACAGAAAAGGACGTCTGGTGTAATTTTTTTAAATTAAATTAATTTTTTTTTTAAATATTGTGATATGAATGAAACAAATGTAAATTTTCAAGATTTTCTAGTTTTGGTATGTGAATGAAATAGAAAGAAAAATTCTAACTTTAAACCTGGGAAGACAAATCGAGGGAATATGACATCAGCCAACGATATCAAATAACACGTGTAATTCTAGATGCGCAACAATGATTGCGCACATGATTGCGCACTGTACCATAAAAAAAATTTTTTTTTTTGACCAAACAGTAGAAAAAAATGATAAATTAAGAGGGAAAAAAACAGACAAGAAAGTGACAGACGTGGAAATGGGAAAAAGTGATCCTGTCAAAACGACCCAACCAAAAAAAAAAAAATAATAAAAAAAAATTTTTTTTTTTGTATGAGGAACCAGGAAAAGACAGGGGTATGGGTAGATGTGAGAAGAGTGTCAGTTACGCCATTATCTTAATCCAAAAGCCCACCGACTTGGAGACAGCTAAGGGGGAGGTCATTTCGTATTCTTGGCAGATAAGATGAAGTAAGGGAGGAGCGAGTTTCTTTTAATTGACGGAACCGCGCATGACCCCAAGACCTTCTGACAAAACTGCCCTCCTTGCAATGAGTCTCTTTTTTTTCCTTCCATCTCCTCCTCCCTACCACCCGAAAGCAACCTTGCCATTATTATTATTTAATGTTTACATTAGTATTTTTCATTTTTCATTTAAGATTACATCAACAAAACATTCTTTGGTGGATTATTGCCGGTTGGAATTCGTATTTTCCATTCGCCACCCATGTCATTTGATGAATGTGTTGTTCGAATTCCTTAACATTTGAAATTTGAATAAGTGGGCGCAAAGGGTTATCACGTCAAACTGGTTATTGATCGTGATTTACACCGTACACGCTGAAAAATAAATACATAAATATTGAATGTTGTTGTTTCATTGATGAATGGTGTTGTGTGGGTGAATAATCCACAACAAACTTTTTTCTAATTAAATTAAGTCATAACAAGTGACCTTATTGGGATATTTAGTTGGTTTTTTCTTGTTTTTACATTCTTTACCATACAAATAGCTTTTATTATCCTTTTTGATTTATTAGTGACTTTGCGCACGGAAGTTTCTTATAAAGTTATAGTTGTGACTATAGGGAATTTGCGCAAACTCCCTTATAAGTTTATACGGAAATCTCTGTGCGCAAATTCACTAGGGAATTTATAGGACGTATCTTATAACTTATCCAAAGTAACGTATCCAAAGTTTGGATACGTATTCCTATACGATCCCTATACGAATAGGGATTGGATTAATCCCTATTCGATTAATAGGGAGTTTGCGTAAGGCCTACTTATAGCAACTTATAAATTTATACTTATAACCAGAAGTAAATTTACTTCTGTTATAACTTATAGGCCATTGAAATCAGTTAGCATAAGTTATAAGATACTTCTTATAAGTTGCATCAGCGCATATTCCCTACTATTATTGCAATAAGGGAGTTTGCACAACCCCTACTTATGTTAATTATAATTTTTCTAAAGCTAAAAGTTAAGGCAAAAAAATTATACTTAGATAAGTTATAAGTTACGTTTATAAGTAAGAATTGAGCAAATTCCTTAAAATCTTATAAAATAAAAGGTATTCCCTTCTAAATTTATAAAGTACCGTAAGACATCTAATTTCCTGTTTAAAGGTGTAAAGAGTCAATATACAAACCATATTAATGAATTTATAAGGTAACACCTTAAAAGTCATAAAAGTCCATGTCAATTGCCTTTCTGGTTTTATTGAGAGGCACTGGCCACCCTGTCTAAAATACACAACTTTCGGGTGGTTCATCTACGTATACCGATGATTCAGAAAGCAGTGCTTTGAACTAATGGTGTTTAATGTCTTATACATGAAAATTTGACATTTATAAGTTACATCATGTCCTTAGTAACTTTTTTCCTTATAAATAAAATGTATTTGGTTAAGAGCGAACCGATTTACCTTGTAAACTCTATGAAAGTTAAGTGATAAATAAGTTATGAATGTTTGAAACCTGAATTTAGTATGGGAAACAGAAGGGCATGTAATAATCTTTAACCACAAAGTTACGTGCAACTGTTTTTTGATGAGAAAATGGGAGACACGTGTTGAATGTTGTATCGAACTGATTTCGTATGCGAAAGTCGAAAATCGGAAAAAACTCCCGCCCAAAAAGTTTGTGGTTTCTGTTGTTTTCTTTGAATTTTTTCTTTATTGCAGTGTAATGTAATTAGGGTGGAAATTATGTATTAACACTCGACATGAGTCAAGGTTGTTGGTTGGGTGATTGTGTAGGGTGTGCAGGATGCATAGTTCTGAGAAATTCTTGTGCCATATAGTCTAGTAGTTGGTGAATGTTGAGCAGCTGATTTTGTGTGAAAGAGGTAAAATATGGCAGGTAGGTAATGTAGTCTAATTTGGTTTTGGAAGTTACCGGGTTACAGGTTTTTAAATTTGCTATAAGTAGATTTTTCATTGCTGCACTTTGATCTTGTAGAATTTCGTGCAAGGTGCCTTTAACTAGGAACGTGCAGACCGGTTTTTCTTTGCAGGGGATGTGCTGTACTGAGTTTTAGCAAGAATGGTATTTTGAATGCAGATTTTGGTTTAATGTCTTGAATGAGCGTCGAAACTAGGTCAAATATGATTTTTGTTAATATTTTAAATAGGAATTTAAGTGTAGTTAATGGAATCATCATGAAAAATCAATTCAACAATTTAAATAATTGAGAGTATTATAATATATGATACATTGTTAATGTGAAATTTAACACAAGATGCTAAAAACTTTTCTAAATTAGTGTTTGAAAATCATAATTGTTAATGTACATTTGATGATTATTTCAATTGTTGCAATCTAAATATTATATGGAGCAGGATTTGTACCAAAATTCATGGCTTGAAATGTTTTGGTTTCAATTCACATTTCATGACATGTCATTTCATGAAATGCATTTTTTCATGACAGCATAAACTGGGACATCCTATAAAACGAGACTTCATAAAATGGGACATCGTATAAAATGAGACATCGTATGAAATGTCTCATTTTATGCGATGTCATGAAAAAATGCATGTCATTAAATAACAAGGCATGAATGTTGGTACATATTTTTGATAGCCTCCTAATGACTTTCTTATAATTTTAATTTATTCCTCTTTTATCTACAACAAACCCGCATACCTCATTTTCAAATCTGTTATCAAAAACTCCCACCAGATTACCCGAAACTGAAAAAAAACACAGATTCCACATCAGCAGACACAATTAATCACATGACATCATTCCACAAACAAAACCTTTTACCCATCATGACTAAATCTCATCCCCATAACCATAAATCCCAATTACCTTTTAATTGGCTCACCTTTGGTAAATTCCACTGACTCAACACAAACCCATCAACCCAACAAAACCTCCAAAAACTTCAGGAAAAATTCCAAGAAAATCATCCATCCTTTATTGACTTCATCTCTTTCTCTCTCTCTTCTATTTTAGATCCAACCCACATCAAAATTCCATCAAACCGACTTACATAACCAAAATTTTTGCCAAGAAAACTCGAACCCACCGACAAGTTGGGAAATAATCTCCCAAACCGGATGTCCCTGCAACGACCGAGAGACCAATGACCTCACCCTCGCACACCCTGAACCAAAAAGAGCGACGGAAACAAGAAAAAAAGAAAAAAACAAAAGTCACTTCTCCAGTTTCTTCTTCTTCTGCTGCGGCGAGCCTGTAACCGAAGGATTGAGACGCGAAGAGAAATGATGATCTGGTTTCTCCAAACTCTGACTCAAAGATGGCGTCAACATCCAAGTCACCTGTACCTGTAGATTATCACCTGGGGAATAATTACGAGTAGGGGAGGGAGAGAGAAGTAAACCGAACCGAAATCGACTCCACACTACATAAAACTTAAGCTCTGTGACTCATTAATGCGTTTATTCCCGCAGTAAATCCAACGCATAAAAAAGAAAAAAGGTTTTTGGTTTTGGGTTGGGTGGGGTATCAAAGTGAGTCCATTAAGTCTCATTCCAATTATTTCGCATTAATTTATTCCATTCCACGCAAAATGAAATCATAAAACAGCTTTCCAGCATTACAAATCATTCTAACAACCGTTTAAAAAAACTTGAAAAAACCATCACCAGAGCGCGTGGTGTAGAATTTCTCATAATTTCTCGTAATTACGGGGAATTAATTACTTTTAATTACATTTTTATTGGTTTTTTCCAGTTATTTTTACCAACAATCCACCTAGGTTTGGGGTTTTTTAGAGGGGGAACTATGGAGAAAAATCGAAAATTCGATTTTATTCCGATTCTCTGAATTTGGCGCGAAGAGAAGCAATAATAATAAAAAAAGTTGTACTCGAATCCACTCATCCACTCATCACTTAGTAGTAGAGCGATCCTCAGAGTCTGACTCAGCTGTGGCGCCAACTCGCTGCCAAGTTGCGAGGATATAAAGACCCGGGACACGTTTCTCGAGTAGTGTATAGTCAGCTCAGAGATCGGCGGGAGTTTTTAGACGGGGCGCGGTTCCGTTGCTCAATATCCAACTCTTACCGCCATCTGCTCGTGCTGTTGGTCGACAGCTGCAGTTTTAGTTTGCGGTCATTTTAGTGAGTGATGCGTCTTGAGTGGCATCGTTTTGGATATGGTGATCCGTACGATCGCCCTTCTGCTTAGTTTGGCCGTACTCTTGTTCAGTCCGAGGGCGCCCTCTGATGGACAATCTGCGACACAACTGGGTGTGTTGTCGTCTGCTTCGTCGATGCCCCTCGATGGACTGGGATTGGGAAGAAGTGTTGGTGAGAGAGAGAAGAAGAAAAAGAAGAAGGTTGCTGCCGTGGATGATGAAGACGTCGCTTGTGGAACCAAGGTGGACTGTTGTTCTAGTCCTGTTTACAAGGTAACTCCTATTGGTGTAAGTAATATACTTTTTTGTTTTTTTTTTATAATTTTATTTTTTTTAGTTTTTTATTTTTTTGTTGTTTTTAAGGTGATTAGGTTGATTTTGGATTTTGTTTTTATGTTTTGGGTTTTTTTTCTTGTTTGTTTTGTAGTTATTGATGTTTGTTTTGTGTGATATGTGTTCTATGAAGCGTTTTATGAGATGGGTTTTCCTATGTTTTGCATTTTCATGTTTGTTATTATGTTTGTTATGTCATTATAATTGGTTTTTAGTATTGTGCCGTAAAATCTATAAATATATTGAAATTTGTTTGGAAAATCCAAATTTCATTCTTTTCTTTTTTTATAGAAATACAGAGTACGAGGACAATGGCGAAATTAGTTTTTTTTAAAAGACATTATTCCAGCTAATTTTTTTTTTTTCTAAATTTTTATGGCGGAATTTACTTATTTCTAAATTCAAATTTTCCACACTTTCGTTCTACGGTCATTTTCGACATTTTTTAATGGCTAACTCAATTATTTTTATTTCCGACATTTTTAAATGTCTATAATTTTCATTTTCGACATTTTTTTCTTCGAATCCATTCCCTTCATTTTTTTTTGTATAAAACACACCTTTTACTTAACACCTCACATAAAACTAACACATGCCTCATTCCCAGAAGTGTGTGTATGTATGCGGTTTACCTTCAGGGCTAATTTTCCCCATCACTTTAATCCTCCACATTTAAACCCACCGCCAACACCACCAACACACTTAACCACGTGTTACTTTACCTTGAGTTCATTTGCCTGTTTATTTACGCTCGAATTCTGTTTACACGCCTTGGTTACAATGTACAGATGTCAGCTTCCATAAATACATCTTCTTCACCCCAATCTCTACATCCCACCATAAAAAAAAAAAAAAAAAAAAAAATCAATCAAAACAAATGTACTCCAAAAGAG
>JAQFZO010000699.1:0-21484 GCA_034695885.1 Geophilus flavus | reverse complement strand
CTCAAACTCTAAACATCTATCTACCTATAATCATGATGTGTATATAAGTTTGTAAAATAACTAGGGCTGGGCAAAATCGGTCGGTGATCGGTCGATAAAAACCCCATTTTTCGGTTGATAAATCGGCTGATAGAACTTTTTTGGGTTAGAAAGTGAAAAATTTATGTTTTTGACTCTTTATTAAAAATGATATTAAACAAAATCATTATACATAATTATCATGTGATGTTCAATGTTTTCGGCAGTGAAACTCATAGAAAATTCGTAAATTACGAGAAAAAAATGCCAAAAATCGGCAAAAAATCGGAAAAAATTGGGAAAATATCAAAGAACTTAAAATATCTTTAACCGGAATCCACTACGTCGATTATCACCAATGCAAACAATGCACTTCGTGACGTCACGACACGATTCATCTGCTCCACAAGACATACTTCACTCAACCTCCAGGATCCCACTTCACACCATACAGGCTGCTGTGCACAGCACACACATGGGAGAGAAGGTTATAACGCATATCACAGACTGTGTGGTTTCCCCGATGTTATTTAGTCACTCGTACCAACCAACTACCAACACTTGACGAGTAACAAAATTTCTCTCCAGAGGACTGAAAACTCTCTTAAAATTCCAAGTCACATTCCTATCACACTGCAATAGCCATAGGTTAAACCTCTAACCTTAACCAAGGTCGATAAGATTTTTTTTTTTACAAGAAGAAAAAGGAATTCCTGAACGTAACGCTTTTTCTTCCTTCAAACAAAGACCGGACCCATTGCATAACAAAAACCCAAATTTCTCCTTCCTCGATGTTTACCCTCGGGTATACAACAACAGAGCAGGTGATAAACCAATCATAAACTCGTCTAAAACGTGTTAAATCCATCCTCCAACCAATTTGTCTTCTTGTGAACCCCAACATTCAAGGTCAAAGCAAGCAAGCAAACGTTCACTTTTCTTCAAATATTAGTTTATTTTCAATTCATCCCCTCCCCGAAAATTCCATTTCTGGTTTCTTGTTTGTTTTCCCTAAACCCTAGACTATCAAATCATCCGAAAACGTCAACACCCATTTATTCAAGGTGGGCAAACACAAAACCAAACTTTTTTTTTTTTAAGTTGTCTCCCACCACTCGAATTAATCCCAAAAAACTTATTATTTTAATTAATAAATTAATTATATCAAAAATCCTCTCTTTCCCCCTCACCCTTTAATTCGATAAAAAATTTATTCCCTTTTTTAATTCCCTCGCTTCGCTCTTTTCGTACAAATACATTTAAAACTCTAAATTAACATCGGAAACGTTTAAGAAAAGCCGAATAATTCATAATTAACATTAAACTGTCACATTTTAATTTCCCTCTCTCCCTTCCCTCACTCTTCTCTCTTACCCATCATCCTAAAACTAACACATAAGCTAAACTGTTAATTAACGCAAAGATGTTCGCCATTTTAAAACACGTAAGAAAATGCTTCATCAGGAGCTCGGCTAAAACTAAAATGCTTCCAACAGATGTAAAGAATGGAGGTAAAATGAGAAGCTAATTAAAGCTGCCCCCTAATTAGGCCCCGGAACACCCTTTCCCCGACCCCTAGTAGCAACTTTTGTCAATCGAACAAGGGACAAATCACTTCACAAATGATTTTTCCCTCACAACATCCTGGCAAATGCAAGAAAAAAAAATAAATAGAGAGAAAGAGGGGGAGAAAAAAAGATCAAGCAACAACAAAGCCTTCTTGTCGACCTCCTAACTCCTTAAATGTCACCACTAGATGTCGCCAACACTCCATCTAATCAAGCTAGCGATGGCCATTAGGCCATCCTTATTTCTATGTTTGCATCAAATGATTTTCTTGTGTGGTCGACAGATCCATTAATTGAAATGAAACAACAACACTCGACACAAACGACACTAATTCCATTATTCCGAGTCTCCGAGAGACGAGTAAATAATTAAATAAAAAAATATATAAATAAATAAATAAACAAATAAACAAACAAATAAATTCCTCGATGCGGGGTCTGAGAAGCAAACAAGTCGGAGAAAGGACCCCTACTGACTTCAAACTCGTAAAAACGCTCTTGTAAGAATAATATACAGAAATTTATTCCTGGAAAACGCATGGAAACACAAACATGCCACTTCCTGGGAAGAAGCGTCAATCATGATGGCAAATTATAACTTTTGAAATTCTTCTTTTCAAACGTTCAAATGTTTTTTTTTCCTTTAAAGCTAGACTCCATAGCCCAAAAAAGAAAAAAAAAATAGTAGGTTAAGTACCTTTAAAGGCAAAGTAATTTAAAAATTCCAGGAAAAAGAAATTTTATATTGTCGAATCTAAAATTAAAAATTACATAACGATCGATGTAATATCGGTTAACAAGACTATTCATTACTTGTTAAAATTGACTCTTGTGCACGATGTGAGTTTTATAGCGTGCTGTTCAAATAAGAAATAACTGCAAACAAATCTGACTAATGTGCATGAAATGTCAAATTGACTTACAATAATGGCCACCGCCCAACTGCTGACACTGACCAACCTTTATGAGTGTCAATAAGCAGTAAAATGTCTGAACAGCATGATTAATTAGTAAATACAGTTCCTGCATAACAATTTTCCCCTAATAATAATTATTTCGAGCTACTATAAATTAAGTAAGAATTTCCCAAATTCTAACCAATAAG
Organism: Geophilus flavus; assembly: GCA_034695885.1. Taxonomy (NCBI): domain Eukaryota; kingdom Metazoa; phylum Arthropoda; class Chilopoda; order Geophilomorpha; family Geophilidae; genus Geophilus; species Geophilus flavus. The sequence goes on along the minus strand of JAQFZO010000699.1, from coordinate 18,793 downwards.
TGGCATACATTATTTTTTTAAGTTTTTTTTATATATATAAAAAAAAAAAAATCATAATCCCAACAATTATATTTTAAAAAAAAATTTTTCCCACCGGAGAAATAAAAATAGAAAAAAGAAACCGGAACACCGTCGCTGTCTCCAGCACGGCGACTTAAGTAACAAGCCCAGCTGGTTTACGGCGCCAAGCAGTCTAGGAACCTCAGTAGCACGACGACCAGGTCGGTCTTGTTCGCCAACCAGTTTTACCTCGCTCACGCGTCAAACAACATCAAATCCAAAAATCGACTGACCCTTCGACCAACCATTTGCAATTCACCCCATCAAAGCCGCATTCTCCTCAGAGCAATAAACTTGCATTTTATTCTTGCAGGTCAATTTTATCTAGACAGGTGTGTTCTCCATTTACCAATCTAAAAGTTAAATTAACCCCTTCAAGCCATCAAGGATATCTACCACATACCTCTCTTTTAAAACATAAACCCCAAAACAAAAACAAAAAATATAAAAATAAAAAAAAAAAATCCCCAACGCATTACTTACTTTCAAACATCTGGTCACATGACACCAGTCGCGTCCTTGCGGCCCCACCTCGAATTTCATTTCATTTCATTCAAGGCTAAGAGACGAGATGGACGATCAAGGCTCTAGTGTAACCTTCGATTAAACATTTTTACAGCCCACCACAAATGGCAAAAAATGTGGCAATAACAACAAACGTCTTGGCAGAACCGACTTTTACAACCCCCCAACACATCCACCACCCCCCTTTTACCAACCCATTACTCGCAACCCCACTTTGTTATTTCCAAATGACAAGTATACGTGATGCACGTACGAGCACAATAAATTGTCCATCACGCGTTTAATTTCTTCATTTTTAACTCTTATGGATTGGTGGCATTGCATTTGCATTAGGACAGCAAAGCAAATTGTTCGTGCTTGCATCAATATCTCATTAGCAAGACAAATGGCAATCCATTTGAACACACGAAGCTCCATTCTCTCTTCTGCATACATATACAACTTTTGTGAACTAATAATTGATACTAGAGGCAAAGGGAAAATAAATTCTGACGCACCAACCAAACCTGAGCAAGATTAATGATGGAAGCAAAAGGAAAAGGGGTTAAGTCAGAGATTTGTTGTGTTTGGTCAAACATCAACTCGCATTCGAGCGAGAATGTTTGCCTAATTCATTCCACTGGCTTTTTTATATAAAAAAATGATTAACATGTGTCAATTTGGGAATTTACTTGGTAAAAAAATGAAGAATGGGAATAATTGGCACATTAAAGACATTTTAGTTGGTCATTTTGTTTTTTTTTGCTCGCTCTCTCGCTCTCTCTTCCCATCTAGCATTCGATGCAACGTCATTCCAATGCCCACGCTCGTCCCTCTACCTCAACCACCTGCGCAACTGCACGCAATATATTGTTAATTTCATTGCTAAACTTCCCTGCTGTCAAATGAAAAATAGAAAAAATAAAAATAATTAATCATAAAATTCGAATAATTTTTTTTTCCGTTGAATCTTAAGCAATATTTCTATTATCATTATTCATTATATCATTATATTAATAATAATGATGGAAATTTTTTTTTTAAAAAAAATAAATAAAAAGGTAGGAAAATGAGTTTTGGGGGAAGGGATATGAGAAATTACCGCGACTTTTACAAATGCATTAGTAGACTTACAAGGCACCAAGACAGATATTAATTAGTTAGTCTTTTAATTAATCACGTAGTTAATTAGCAGTCCTCTTCAGCAGTTCGCAAACAAGAAAAAGACTTTGTTGTGTCCACTCGAGTGAAGAGAAGCAATTAGCAACAACTGGTGCCAACAAGATATTGACTGGTCATCACACATTAAATTAATTTCTAACAATCAAATCGAACTCATCTATTCCCTTCCCTTTAAAAATTTATTTTTTTACTTCCTCAATACATTGTTCAGAAAAACACAATGTATTTTTATTTATTGAGATCAATTGTTGACGTCATTGTTTCGATTTTTTAAAAAATATAATAAATAAAAAATAAAACACACTGTTGCATAACAATGAAAAATTTCAAACGATAGGGTTGTTGGAGGGTTGGAAGTTGGAACCCCAACTTTCTACCTCCCAAGGTCACCCTACCCTTCAATACAACCCCATTTTGGGTGCGATACTTCCGGTTTCACCACTGGCACGGCACTTCAAGTATTCTTTCCTTCTATTATTTAAATTTTTTTCCGTCCCCTTCCAGTTGGGTTGATCCTCAATCGACAAAGATTTAAAGAATATGTCGTTTTATGATTGTTTGTTTGTTAGTTATGTCTTGTTTTTAGCTTATTGTCACGTGACAGGTCGTAGGATGGCCTGAAGTGTTTCATTTTTGTTTACTAGGGACTAGAAGGACCCGTTTATCCTAGTGAGATGCACAAAAAAATTAATTTCTCAGTTTTTAAAATTGAAAAAATTTCATTTCACAGTCTTAAAAATTGGAAAAAATTTAGTTTTTCATTTTCAAATTGTCTTTTAATGGTTTTGTTATAACTTTGTATGTGACAGGTCCCGTATGGCCATCAGAATTTCACTCCAACACCCAAACATGTAAAAATTTAAAGGGAACTTTCAAAAATTGGTTGTATGAATGCGTGAAAAATGAAGCGAATTTTACCTCCAGTTCGCCCGTTTATTTACCAAGCAGAGCATTATGTTGCAAAAATAGGTAAACTAAAAGTGTGTTGTATATCTTTTGATACACTAAGAGCGGCAATTGTGCATTCATGTAGTGCAAGTCATATTACTCACGCCCCATTACCCCGAGAGCCCAAGACATAAAGGGAAAATAAATTCAATCAACTAACGAGGCAAAATTGATTACTCTAAGGACGGCAGATATGCTCGGTCACCTCCCACCCGACCAAATTTGGATGCTTAAACCCCCTCATTATGACTGATTTATAATGACCAGTGTAATTGTATAAATTCATATATCACGATTAGCGTTTGGTGGAAACGCCGGAAAGTGAACAACACCCAAAACGCGAGCGAAGGGACGGACGGGCAAAAGGGAGACCGTAATTGGATTAAGTCATTGGCCATGAATTTACATGGCGGGGCCTCACTTTCACAATAATGTGATATTCATTTGCTGATGGCTTATCTATTACCCAAGCAACGCGCCATTCCACCAATTAGGAAGAAAGGGAGGCTCGTCCAATAAAAGTGATTTTACACAAGACCGAGTAATCAATATAAACACTTTTCCATGTACGCTATTACATTCCTAATTGCATCAAACAATTTAACTAATGAAAAAAATTTTTTTTTTACAAACTAAAAACAAAAAAAATTTTTTTTATAATTTACCTCTCAGCACACGAGCTCCCCCTGGTCGCGGGGTTTTTATCCGATACAAGAAGAGGCATGTAGGGACGAGCAAGTGGTAAAACAGCGTTGCCCATGCAACTACTGGATCTACATAGGAGCAGGAAGCTCGGGAGAAATGATCCACCTGGTATCTGACTCGTGGGGAAAAGAACATTGCAACTGCTGGTGTGCTGTGGTAGTGCTATAGATGAACGGGTGGCAGCAGGCCTTCTGGTCGGCTGGTGCTGATCGATGTTGTCAAGCCACTTGTTCCATCTTTCTACGCCTGCTGCTGCTATCCAGGTGGATTCTCAGCTGCAGGCAAAGGTGTTCATTTCCCATATACGCCAACTCCATTGGTGCATAAAAATAACAACAAACTATTCACTCGCATATCTACACTTCCTCAGTTCCTCACACCACACAGACTCTTTGGTGGATTTTTGCTTTATTTCTTCAGTTCACCTACTTGTACCATCAGATAGGAAGACAACAAACAACTTATGGAATAAATACACCTTGTCACACTTGTTTTCAAACAAAATCTTAGCTGTTTTCTTGTAACCAGACACTTTTTGGGCTCTTTTTCTTCCCTTTCCCCTCCCCCTACCCTACCCTGACGGGAGTCACGCACGTTTGGAGGTTCTGTTTAGACAGAAATGCAATAGACAAAGAAATTTTTTAAATTTTTTTAAAATTTCTTATGGAATTTTATTTTATTTAAAATTTAAAGTGTAAAAATATTTTAATTCAGTTCAAGCTGGTTCAAATCTGAAAGTGCTTACAAACACAAGCCTCGTTTCTTTGATTTCCATCTGACTCATTTAACAAATAAACACAGACGGATTTAGAAACGAGTCTTTCATTCTGCTTTGCCCTCCACACAACCATTTCCGCAAGCAAATTTCTCAAAAAATAAAAAAATAAAAAATATTTTTGTTTAATTTTTTCTTCATTAAATTTTTTTTAAAAAAAATAATTTAAAAGATGGAGTAAATCTCCAGCACATTACTTAAATGTTGCAGGTGTGGAAAAAAGATCGTTTGTACTTCTGCCCAAAATTTTTAATGACCTCATTAGGGGCCGAAGAGAGCGAGAGAGAGAGAATGATGCACCGAACGAAGACAATATGTCAGCAAAAACTCGTTAGGGAGAAAATCTTGCCAGTTAATCCTCCCACGCCAAAAAATCATTCAATTAAAATTCCCATGCATATAAAAATCCTCCTTCACCTGATGCAAATAGCAGCTTGTAATGGTAGGAGCGGAGACACGAAATATGTGAGGGGAGGAGGGAAAGGGATGAAGGAATATTAAAAAGACACCCGAAATTTTTATTTTATCATTTTTAATCGCATTCCTCACCCTCCAGCGATCCATATGCAAATCAAATTTAAAATTATTTCATTTTTTTAAAATTATAAATAAATAAATAAATTAAATTAAATAGAAAAAATGAAATTGAATGTCCTAGAGAATTGTGCAGTAAATTGGTTGTAGTAGTAAACAGCCTTGTGTTTGGCACGAATGACCTTAACTGCTGGACATTAATCCCTGTCCACCCTCCCTGGAGAAATATAAAGCAAGTAGCAAAACATCGATTGCAGCGACGATTTGGTGTTTTGTTTAATCCTCGCCATGGTCCGTCCGACTATTTATTATGATTAAAATTCACGTCAAAGCAACAAACAACAACCAGAGCTCCTTGAGCTTCACCTGTCCACATAAAAAAAAAAGTGGAAATGAATTCATGGGGTTGAAAATAGTATTAAATTGCGAAACTGCATGTTGTTTGTATTGTTCTACGGTAGGGCCTCGACATTCGTGATTTCAAATTTATGCTGTTGCTACATTCGGGACATTCCGACTCGCATATTTGCGAGTTTATCCACGTTTTGGATACTTTCCATTAAGTCTACAGTGATGGACCACATTCCTTGTCTTTAAAAACATGATTGTTGTATATTTCGGATTGGGAATTTTAAGAATTTTGTTTCTACGGTAATTGTTTTGATTTTTATGTCTTTGAAAGGTTCCGTATGGCCATTGCAGCTGCGGGGGACCGTAAGCTTTCTTTATCAATCCGTGATATCGATAGTGACACATTTACAAGAATTCTACTGTTGAATAATAGAGACTTAGGCAATCTCGTAGGACTCCATTTACGACAACGACAGACAACAAATAATTTGTTGATTAAGTGAAGTACTCATAACTTTTGTCTGAATCGTCCATATCCACCAATCATCACATTGCTGTGAGTACTGACCCTAAAATGTAACGATATTGTGACGTCACAAGACGGAATTCACTCATTTCCAGTTTTTTGTTGCCGGAAATTGGTCTCTTCTTAATAATGTAGAATATTGCAAATATTTAATAGTTTTATTACTACCATTGCCATGACGATTGCCATTCGTCAGTCAGCAGTGTTGGCATTTGATTTAATTCAAACGGAATAAAAACTTGCACTCGGTGCTTTCCACAGCTCCAAAATTGATCGGAATGTGACCAATTCATCTACTAGAGACGGAGCGTTGTTTCCTCTCCGCCACTAACTCTTAATTCCAAACGAGTGTCGAATGAGAGCGTAATGACCAATTAACTTTCTAATCAGTTTGCAGTTCAACCAAATGATCTCCTACTCCCGTACGAAATTTTATACCCATTAAGTAATGACTGAATATAAATGAAACAAATAAGACCTCCCCCTCCTTCCTTCCTTCCTTCCTTCTCGGTCCCCCTACCGTCGACGCGACCACCTACCACCACTACCACCACCACCACCACCACCCACTTCCTCCGTGCCGTCCTAATGGATTTTCTGTCATTTGTATTAATTACATTAAGCTTAGAGAGGAAGCAAGGCAGAAATTACTCCATCTAAATGCATCTGTTACAAATGAAGCTCATTTCGCATCTTATTTATTACAAACTCTCGGTGACAGTGATGACAGCATCGGGCGATTTATCAAAAACGGGTCCCGAATTTTCTCCCACTGCCCGACCCGACCCGACCCCACCCACACCCACACACCGGTGGACAATTTTTACTTTTACCCCTTAACTCCTGCAAACATCTATTATTTTTCATATAGCAAACGCGGCAATTAGAGTGCACCGCAGTTTCGACTGCGGTTTGGGTTTAAGACGCCAACAGACACAAGTGATGGCACATTATCACACAGCCCAAGCTATGATGTATCCTGAGAGTGTGAGCCCAGTGTGAAAATGGGCTCGGGCCAGCAGAGGGGGCCAGGCAAGTCTGACCATTTAGTGGTGTGGTGTCAAGTCCCGTTGGGAGTGTTAAAAGAGAACTCAACTGACTCTTTCTCCTGATTGCAGGTTCCCAATGAAGTGTAGTAGAAACAATAGACCATTAAGTGTCATTAACATAATCCTGGGATCACTATCTTCAGAATATAATAGCAGCAGTACACACTCATTTGGCATACGCATTATTTTCGGGGGAAAGTTCCAAATGACCAGTAAAATGAGATTTGCACATGCTTTAATTACTGTTGTTCACACCACGCTGTTTATTGTTCTCATTTGTCATGGAGGAAGGTCGGTTTCTCTATCTCACTTATTCTCCCTTCTCTCTCTCATTCTCTCTCTCTTTCTACCCAGCCTCGTCTCGTCTTAGGAATAAAATCATGCTTTAAAACCATTAAAACTCTCTCTCTTCGCTAAAACTGTGTCATCAACAAGAAATAATCCCTCACTTACATTCTTCAAACAAACAAGCAAACAAACTGACATTCGTTTCGTTTTAAAGCGCCCAACTAAAGCGAAGTATACACAAAACTCTTCAACTTCCTTCTACTTCCCCCTTTTCTAAAACGTCAAATCTCCCAACATCTCTTAAAACCGACGCAAGGAGAGAAGGAGAGAGAGAGAGAAAAAACGTCTTTCCATCGAGCACCTGTCGGCAAGTCTAGACGCTTGTCTATGCGGATCTCCCCTTGCAGCGTGGCCTAAAGCACCTCAAAGCAGCTGCTCCAACTTAGCAAGGAGGAAAGAAAAAAAATAAAAGAAGAAAATAAAAATATAAATTTTCAACTAAAATGGCGACCAAAAGGGTTAAGGCCATTCGAAAATTGGTCATTTCACGCGTTTTTCTCGTCTAGTAGGTGACGACGGTTGTTTAAATTATTATATTTATTATTTTTGAGATGTTTACTTTTGAGTTTTTGGTTAAAATGCTTAGTAATGGCGCTGGAAGTTGAGAAGTTGGCAACTCAGTTGGGTCGTCTATCCCTCCATTACCGAATGGTAGAGTCTGCATGGTCCCTTGACCATTAATCACCATATAGTGGCAGAGCAGCTGCTGAGTGGCAGGTGTTAGGTAGTGGCCCAATCAGCTGGCACTGAATTTTTGCCACCAGGTACCAAAGGTCAACCGAGAGAAAGGTGCAAAAAGAGGCATACAAAGCCACAAATAAAATTTTTAAAAAATAAATTATTTTTAATAAAAATTATTATTATTTTTTTTTAAATAATTTAATTAATTAATAATAAATATCACGCTCGTTTTCACAAACTTTAAATAAAGTTAAAAGGAAAAAAAAATTTCTTTTAGCACTTACCACTCGGTTTACCACCCGAAAACAATGGCGTCACATGAAACGTGACATTTTAGTCGTTTCTCGATGCAAAAACCGATTCCCAACCCAAAATTCAAGTTAACAACAATTGCGGTCAAATTACAAACAAGTTTAAGGGCTTTGCCCTACCTCAAAATACGTGGGGAAGTTGACGTCAGCATCTCGCATCACCCTTTCCATTCCATGCAGTATTGGCTCGATTTTTTTTTCTCCTTCCTCCTCTTTTTAAGCAAATATTCGATCATCAAATCAAATAATAAAAACACGTGGTGGTATCGCCGATATCGGGTGTGTTTTCGCGTCGAAAGAATTTTCTTCTCCGTCCATTCTTCGACGATCGGACGAGATAACTTGTTGTACTTTACTCCTCCATTACACGCGGTGGAAATGGAGGGGTAAAGTTGGGAGTTCGCAGAGAAGAGAGGCAGAGAGGGGGGATAGAACCAAGGGGGAGGGTAAAAAGAGGAATGGAAAAAAGGAGGAGATTCTCTTTGGACCGAACTACAGCACCCTTCAAGGGAGTAGAGGTATGGGAATACCACCATCAACTAAATTTTAAAATTTTCCAAATATTTATTTTTGTATTTTTAAATTTAAAAAAAATGTACCGTATGTCTGTAAAAGGTCGATATACACGCCTAAAAACGGTTTAACGACGTGCAACAAGTGTTTAAAACGATTTCTAAATATAGTTCGCTATAAAACTGTTCGAAATTTGTCATTTAGCGCACAAATCCTTTAAATTCAAACGGGATAAATTGCACAAAATGTCCAAAACGTGCATTTAATTGGACAACTGGCATTTTAATTTGCTAATCTCTCATCTAGTTTCCATTCCTGTCATGCGAATCGAATGACAAAACGAGTGAAACCAATTGTAAACGCTTCTTCATTAGGCCTTACACACCTTAAAACTCGGGACTTTTTAAATAAAATATCCCAACTTCGCACTGCATGGTGGTCGTTGGTTAGGTTAGGTGTAGAGCGAAAGAAAGAAAAATGGTCGTTAAAGTATAAAAATGTTTCCCTACTTTGAAAAGAGTAATGCGCTCATTTTGCATATATTTCGCATTATTCAAACGAAAATCTTGGGAAAGCTTGTCAATCTGAATTTGCACCACTTAAACTGTGTACATTTCTAACTTAAACATCTCTCCTAAATGCCCTCCCCAGCTGTTGCAAAGCATTATACACATGATGATTAATTGAGGGGAGAGCGATTAGCAATCTGTCTTTTAACACTGTCTCCACTAATTAATTTGCTTTTTGCTTCATGGAATACACACACAATTTCCTTAAAATTTTTAAACTCATTCCCTTCAACACAACAGAATAAAAAAAAAAATTATTTTAAAAAAAAATCATCAAAACTCTTCAAAGGCCGAGTGAGCTCGAGTCACCCACTAAATTAGGACAACCTAATAGACCTAGAAATTCACCTACCTCTATCAATTAGATATGCAAATGCAACCCTTAATTCATCCCACCCTCGAATAAATAAACAAATGCGGGAAGTTGGGTTGGTTGAGTGAGGAGGAATGAAGAAACTTTATATATTTTTTTTCTTTATCTTTTTTTGTGTGTCAAAGTTGGGAGTAAACTCGCTTTCCTTAAGCTATAGCGCACTATCTGAATTGGATGTTACTGACTTGTCATTCCACGCCAACCCATTTTTCATCAGTTCTCTTCTTCTCCCCCCCTCTCTCGAGAGAGAGTCGATGGAATTTATTTCCCATCCGAGGAATGGTGATCTCGCCACCGACTCGTCACACTTGGCAAAAGTCCCATTGCTACCTGACAGATTATTTACAACCATACGACATTTTCCGTCCAAAGCCACTAAGCATTTCGCACTTCTCGATTCACTTCTTACCATCATTCCCTTTTAATATTTTCCAGAAAAGCCAATAAAAAAAATTTTATTTCCACAATTCTAATATCAAACAACCATCAAAAACCCATTTCCCCCCCTCTTTTTGACCCCTTTTTTTTCTCCCAACCCTTTTTAAAAAAAATAATAAATAGGAAATAAATTTCCACGTGTTTTTCGCTCTTAAATATCAACGAAAAATTTCCATCCGTTAAAAATTCCTTCCCCTACTACCGCAGTTTGGTTGCTTCCAACAGGTGGTGGGTAGACCTACGCTAACCTCATCAAAGCGATTCTGGAATACTAACCAAACTTACAATTATCTCAAAATTCAACTACTACTATTTTACCATCAATTATACATCAATTTAAAAAAAATCTCAATTATATTCCAAACGACTCATCCTTAAATTTAATTTTTTTAAATATTTTTTAAATAAATAAATTTTTTTAAAAAAAAAAATTTTTTTTATGAATGATAAATAAAATTTAAGCGAAACGGGCCGAGCACGAAAACCAACCTGTTGCAAAGGGTTCTCAACATATTCCAATCGGTAGCCAGAAATCTCCTTCACCAAATGACATCTCATCCTAAACACCTGGTGTACCAATAGGACTATATAGACTCCCACATAATACAGTTGCATTCAGCTGTGCACCCCTTCATATTGTATCATCTGCACATCAGTTGTACTTCCACCTGTCTCTGTGGACTTTTCTGATAAAACATTCGCCACAACACACTCTCCAGTTAATCAGTGCCGATCCAACACGGCTTGCACTACTACCTCCACCACGATCCTACCCTCCTCCTTTATTTTTCCTTATCTCGCAGCAAAACGAAAGAAAAAAAAGAAAAGTTTTAAAAATTTAATTTTACCTGAAAAGTTTGAAACTCAAAGTTTTCAGCCGCACTGCCATAGTTGTTGATGTCTTGCGTCGAGGTGAGCACTTTATATTTTTCACACTCGTTCTCAGACCCTATGTTTACTCCACTCGTCGCGTAGGATTTTTCGCTAGGATAATTTGGCTCGATCATGAGCACATTTGGGCGGAATAACCCGATGGACAAGTCACTTACAACATACAAAATCAAGGTGCTTCGCTAGTTGTAGAGACGAGTGACTGGCCTAACTCCAGTTACAAGTGGTCGGTTCCATTTTCCCGCATTCAACGAGGGGCGGCTGTCATCGTTTTCTCTACTGCCAAGAGTTTTACAAAGCTTTTTTTAATTCCTACAAAAGGGCGAGTTCACTACTTCCATCAGGGAAAATGATCAACAAGTTTCAGGAAATAAAATATCCCCCTCTTTAAAAAAAAAAAAAAAAATTATATTCATTTATATTACATAAACAAAAAAAAACTGATTTAAAAAAATAAAAAAATAAAAATGGACGTCTGAGACCTACAGAGTGGGGACAACAACCTTTTAACATGTAGCCTACAACGAGTTGATTAAAATATTTCAACGAGTGGGGGGGAAAAAAGTGGTTCTAAATGTGACAACTATTAAAATCTTTAGGGGAAAAAAATTAAAATAATTATAATAAATAAATAAATGAATGAAAAAAAAAAAACTGTCACGCATCTTTGATCTTTCGCACTTTGTCCACCACCACCACCATCACCACCTGCTCTTCTTCCAACAACTTTATAACCGAAACATCACCCGTAAAAGATTACTAAGAAAAAAAAAAATTTCTTTTCAACCTACTCGTCCTCTTTAACATTTACATTTTATCTTATCTGTTCCATCGAGAAAACACGTCTAATAAAACTCCGAAGCTTACACAATCGATGTGATAAAAGTTTGTGGGGAAAGAAAAGAAGGTAAATTGGTTCATTCATTGGGAAAATTAGAAACAAGGTATTTATAAAAGTGAAATAATAACAACACGAGCCAATTTCGGAGTTTTGCAATTTTGCAAAAATTCTCATTCAATTATCTCCTAATATTAGAAGCGGCAAAATTGCAATTTAATTGACAGTTAATGCGACTAATGTTTTGTGCGGTGAGCTGTGATTTATCTATTTTAATTAAGGGTAAACCAATAGGCAAACACTCGGTGCAATGTGGAATTAAGGATTCCATATTTCGCCGAGCAGTATCAGCTGGAAGGTCAATCTGCCTCGCATTCTTACAAAAATAACACCCAAACATTCCCATGTGCTAGTAAATAAATTTTTCTTTTATTAAGTTTTCTCCACATTTTTTTTCTTTCCTTTTCGTTTTCCACCCACCATCACCCTCCCGAGCATGTGTGCGTACATCCATCTTTTATATAACCATGCCAAAACAATATGGAACGACAAACGGTTTTCTAAATTCACCGTTTGGCATTTTTTTTCCCGATATAACACTACACCCTCACACCCCTCGACTACTATTTCCAACCGACACTCCTTTCTTTTTCCCGCAATGGAAAAATTTAAAACAAAACACAAAAAAAAAAATGTAAATAAATAAATAAAAAAAAAATACAATGAAAACAAATCAACTCAGAAGTACACTTTAAACTGCATTCCTTGCATATTTCTTTACAACTATGGTATTAACCTTTACAAAGCCAGAGAAAAAATCATCCCGAGTGTTTGCGATCATTTCTTTTTTTTAATTGTGTAAAGAAAGCAAAAAAATTCTAACGATCTTCATTTTAACACTGATTAAAAATTTGCAAAATTTGGTTAATAAATTTCGATTTTTTGGTATTCTGAGATCACTCATGACTATTTAGATGACTCCAAACATGATATCCACGGAATATTAGAGTAAAAGATTTAATATTTTAGCTTTTTCCAGTTGCTATGACAATAGATGCGTTCAATTACTATTCGATTTCCCCGATTTATGAAAAAAGAATATCGATGACGTATAAAACATCATCAAAAGTAAAGCGAAGCTTTGGCTGTTGTGACCTTTCAATGACGATTTATACGTCATTAAAATCCATTTTTCGTAAATCGGGGATACGTAATTATTAGAATTTTGATTATTGGTAGACTGGAGACCTCTTAGATAATGGTTGATCAAGTTGCATGGCGGAAATCTCGTCGCCAAACACTTCTTGTTGATAAACCTTGATCCAATACAACTTAGCATCTTGAATCTCGACCGGAGATAACCGGCGCAAATGCTGAACATTGCATTGCCTCCCTGTATAAATTTTCCTAGGCCTTGGTTAAAATGAACACGATTGAAAATTGTCTAGCTTTCTTTACTTTATTATATTTACGATCATCATTTAATAGTTCTCTCGCCTTAATAAATTATAACTTCGACTCGATCTCACGTATTAGTCACAACTCAAAAACACGAGTTTGAACCTAAACGTGCAAGATTTTCAAGAATTTTCATATTAATAATAAAGATAATGATCAATTCCATCCACTTTCAATTGGGAGACCCATCAAAATGTAAACATTTTTTTCTTAAAAAAAAATAAAAATTCCTTTGATTAAACCCCTTCCCCCACTCCATCCATCCAACTTTAATTTTCACTGGGCATGGCTGATCCAACAACCTCAAACTCAAAACTCTTAAAAATAAAAAAAATAAAAAAAAATTCAAACATAAAAGTTGAAGAAGAAAAAAATAAAAATCATCTTGGCCGCTTCTTCTTCTTCTTCTTCCTCGCTTTATTCGCTAATAAAGGCAAATGGAAAGTAATGTGTAAAGGAAAAGCAATACACTTTCAATTCCTCGTCTTTCTGGCCCAACGTTATTGCATTCGGCTCAACTTCAAATTAAAACATTAAATTCGAAATGATGATGGAACCGTCATGCAACAGTTTCACTAGTCTCACAATGGGCAGCCTATGAGCGGTAGAATCCGCGCACTTGCAGCAATGAGACGCAGGGTAATGGCTTTGGATGGCGACAGATGGTGAATGGACCAAGACACCATACACATCCACACAAAGTTAGCTGCTGCTGCTGCTGCTGCTGTTGATACTGCCTGTGCTTGTGCTGCTTCTACTCCACTCAGGAGGAGTCATCAGCACGTGCCAATAATACCAGGCTACGGTTTCTAGCACGTGCCTTCACACGTGCTGAGACATCTCTTCCATTCCCCCGCCTACTTTTCAGACATTTTGCGACTTCGAAATTTAGAAATTTTCATTCCCGACTCTTTCTTACTACTTCTCGTCTTTTTATGACGGGAATATTAAAAACGACGGACAAATGTTTGACGTGTTAAATAGACACTCACCCAAGGCATATCCACGTTTTCCGATTCCATCTGCAAATCGAGAGATTTTTTTTATTTTTATTAATTTATTCTCTTTTTATTTAAATTATTATATTACTACTTACGTCTCTCTTCCTTTTGTTTGAGGCACCTGGAAAATACGAGAAAAAAAAAATTAATTTTTTAAATAAAATTTTAAATAAATGAAAAAATTATACAATTAACACTCCAAAATTTAGGCAAAATCAATAGCAAAAATTGGTCAAAAGTTATAAAATCATGAGGAAATGATGAATTTCAATATGACGAAAAGTGACTTTAAATTTTTGGTGAATTGTCGAGGACAACATTCATAGCATAATATCAACTTTTTATACGATAAATACTGGTCAAAATTGTTTTTTTTTAAAAAATATCCAAAAAATTATTTCTTTTTGCATAAATTTAAAAATTACAGGAAAAAGAAATTTTATATTACCAAAAATAATAAAATGAAAAATAAAATAATAAAACTCATATTTTTGTTCGTCCTATGGATGAACAGGCCCTCAAGTTTTAAATAAATTAGAAAAAATTAATAGAATAAAATTTCGACGAAGAGATTAGGGGACCCGTGTCCCCTCCCCCGTCCCCCGTCCCCCGTCTCGGAAAAGACATAATGGATCATTGGGCGAATCAATTTAATTACATGGCTGCTCGCCCAATATTGCTTCAAAGTATTTAAGATCATTTAATGGACAAATCGCGTAACGAGCATTTGCATATTGCTCCACACGACAGCCCACTCGAATGCATTTCTATTTTGCCTCATTAAGGACACTTGCTTTTCGAGTCAAATGTGCATTTTTCCCTTAGCTATGGATTCGCAATTATCTCTAAATCCCTTTTTATTGCTATTGTAACTGCCAAGTCCAGCCAGAACCAATTAAAACAATTGCAATAAATTCATCAATCTGTGTCCAATCATTATGCGCAAGAGAATCGACTCCTTTTGTTTATTCCCAGTTCAAAGCAAACATTAAATCGATTCATTTTTTTTTCTTCTTCAGCTCTACGCGATTTACAATTAAGTCCTACACAACCACAGCACGGACTGCGAATAATGGATTTTTGGATTTTTTTTTTTTTTTTTTTTTTATTAAATATATTTTGGTTATGGAATCTGAAAGTTGGTCACCTCCCATTCACGTCAGTCTGACTCGAAATTTCAAGAAATTTGAAATTTAGAATAGATACTGGTTTCTTGGAGCAGTAATAATTTAAATGTGATGAAAACTGGATTCCAACATGTGACAAACACATAACTATTACCTAAAAGTAGAGGTACAGCACCGATTTTCCAGCATTCCGAAGAAAATCACCGAGTTATTTTGAAATTCTCGAGATCGCCAGACACGTCAATTGAATTGTTTACATTGCTGGTGGTGGTGATTTCTCGCTTTTATGAGATTCTTAGCTTACTTAGCTTTCATTTAACCCTAAAGCTTAGTACACACCTACTGTTTTTCACGTGAAAACTGCATAGTGAAGTGAAAAAATGCAATTCACGCGTTAATTTCGCTCAGCAGTACACAAGATTTTTCTCACTTTAAAAAAGTGAAAAAAACACTTGTTTTCACTCTCATCGTGCATGAAATCAGACAATTCTTTTCACATGAGCTGAAAAATATCATTTCATTCAAGTGTATATACTAGGCTTCCATGCTGTCGAGCACAAACACCAGTCCACGTGGATCCATTTCAAACAATTATTTAATTTACATTTAATATTTATTTATTTATTTATTTATTTATTTATTTATTTATTTATTTAGTTAAAATTTTTAGCAGTCCACGGGAAATGCATTGTCATCATCTATTGGTCCGTTAAGACAAGTCCTTGAACCAAGGCTGGGAAAAAATCAGTAGTGTACCTTTATTTATGCATCAAACCATCACGCAAACCATTTTCTTATGCATAAAACCCTAAATTTTTTCCCCTTAATTTATTTAACTCATATATATTTTTTTTTTGTTGAGAAATGGGAGACATGGCTAAGGGGTCGAAACTAAATCCAGATGCTCCTCTTAAGCATATCCCAAATTCATAACATTAACATTGAAATATGCTCTTCTTAATTTACTGTATATTCCCATGTAAGCAAACTTGATACCCTTCCTTCATTCAATTCCCATCACTAGGGCACGGAAGTTCATGCAAATGCATATCGTTTTTTTATGTTCCTATTACACTCATTTTAACTTTTCTCAACAAATTACAGAAGGTGCGATTGAAAAAAGTTACTTTTAAATTGCATATAATTGCATATTTTGATGATTTTTAAAAATGCATGAATATTTTGTTGGTTTTAAGATTTGGGAGCGAATTTTGGCGACATCCAGTTGAATTTTTGCAAATTTCTGGTTAATTTTATCGAATTTTTTTTATTTCTGGTTCAATTTGATGATATATGCAATTTTGGATAAAATTCAAACAGAAATCACAAATTTGAAAAAATTAAATTTCTAGATTTAATTTTTGCATATTTCATTGAGCGGAGAAAATTTAATCAAAATTCACTGAAATTTTCATAAAATCAACCAGAAATTAAGTTATTGGTTGAATTTTTACAAATTTCTGATATTCTTCATTTGAATTTTGTCCAATTAATGCAAAATTTCCTCCTTTCAATTGAATTTTTGGAAATTTTAATAGCATATTTCTTTTGTTTTCAAAGCATATTTGCATGCATATTTTTAAGTTTTTAAGAGCATGAACTTCCACACACTAAAAAAATTAAAAAAATAAAAATAAAAAAAGTACCCAAAGTGTTAAAAAAAAAAATAAACAAAAACAATTCGCACGGGTATTTAATCAGCCGCCGAACTGAACGTTGGTTAGAAAACAACAAGGGGCCAGTTGAAGATTCAATCAAGTTGGCTCGCCTCCAAGCTCTAATTCGAGCTCGCTTGCACATGGAGACAATTTACCATGACAGAATACTTTTTATCATCTCTTATAAAGAAATAATTGAAAACACCTTATAAAAGCCAAGTACATTCATTTCCTGCCTGCTAAACTATTTGGTCGAGTGCCAGTACAACAAGAAATAACACAGTTGGGGGAGATGAAAATTGATAGAACAACTCCCCCGCAACACACACTTTACTCCAGGAATGTGTCACGCCAGCTCTTTCATGAAATACTCACTTGATAAATTGAAACTCACAAATATTTAGTGCAGTCAAAATCTAAGGGGCAGCGTATTATATATAAAAAAAATAAAAAAAAGAGGCACATACAACACTATAATGTGCTCGTATGAACTATGAAGGGCGCACTTATTTTATAAATAAATACTGCTCCACTAGAGAAATCAATAGACCAAACACAACTGATATCAACTTGTCAAGCCTTGTAATCACCCGACTGTCCATCAATTTCCAGATATTCGTATATAAATTTTGAAGTATTTTGGTAATTTTTATTTTATAGTTTTCAAATGGTGTTGTAAATAGAAAATATTTTATTTTTATACTCCGTATAATTTTTTTTTTTTAATTTTGAAAAAATAAGGAAAATATATAATTACGTGTTTAATAATGCAATTACGACACAGAACCACACGGTAGGTATCTAACTCGTGGGAAAATGTGTATTTTCATGCGGTTGCACTTGCTTAATACTGATATAATAGGACAAATAATTTACTCCATTATAATGAATATAGTTTTTTTTTTTATATTTTGTTTTGTATTGTATTTTTAACGGATTTTTTTACATATTAAAGTGGGTTTTTATATAAGCCGACAGATAATTCAAAATAAAATGATTTTCAAGGTGTAATTTCTAAATTCAACACTAGCGATCTGTATGGATATTAAAATTAAAACTTAATTCCATGAAAAATATCCTTAAAAAACTCATTTTTAAGTTTTCACAGGTAACGTCAGTCTTATTGGACCTTAGTGAGGATTTTTGCTGTGAAAAAATACAAAACGATCGGGACAAAAGTGAACGATGAAACTTCTGCTAGGTTTAATTCGTCTAATGATTGGTTTTTATCTCCTGCTAAAATATTTTTGATCTTGCGCATGCATTTCCATCAATCACAGAAATTTAGTTAAAATTACATATATTGGAGGTCCAGAAACCCTGAAATTTGTTTATAGACAAAAAAAGGCCAAATATTTACTAACGTCCAAAATATTTATTTACATTTAAAATAAAAACCATCTAAATAGGATCTGCCGTAGGAGATTTGACGATGATTTCTGTACACATTTCAGTGTTTTATAGCAAGAAAAAAAATATTTAAATAACTACCCCACCCATTTATTACAATAGACCCCTAGTGTCGAAATTAAAAAATATTCCTAGAATTTTTTTCCCCATCCATCGACTGATGAAACCACCACAAAAATCCACCGTCGTCAAAACATTAATTCCCATTGCAGATAGCAGTAAAAGCAACCTACGCATAAAGCCAAATACAAGAGGCCTAAAGGGGTAGATCCGAGTGATTACCTCGTGAGTAATCTACCTTACGATTTGATTGATTGTCCAATTTGTGAATCGAGCGAACAGCACGCTGCTCTGGCTTTTATCTCATTCAATGTTCGTCATTACTTGTGACAGCAGCTCATCTGTTGATAATGAACTTACAACTTATCAACATTGCTAATGCCTTCGCCTTTCCAAATAATTGCTAAAACTCCTAAACATCAAAACTCACGCTTCAAAAATTTCGAAATTCTTAAAAAACCCAAAAATCTTTACGAAATCTTT
>JAQFZO010000698.1:0-21487 GCA_034695885.1 Geophilus flavus | reverse complement strand
TCCATGTAAATCAAAGTAAATTAGTGTAAATCTGTGAATCCATGTAAATCAAAGTAAATTAGTGTAAATCTGTGAATCCATGTAAATCAAAGTAAATTAGTGTAAATCTGTGAATTAAGTCAAAGTAAATTAGTGTAAATCTGTGAATCCATGTAAATCAAAGTAAATTAGTGTAAATCTGTGAATCCATGTAAAACAAAGTAAATTAGTGAAAATCAACAAAAATCCATGTAAAATCAATGTAAATTCATGTAAATCACTGCAAATCCATGTACCCAATAGGGTATCCCTAAGAGAAAAGAAATGCCTTGATTTACACATATTTACACAGGTTTACGTTGATTACATTGATTATTTGAATTTAAATGAATTCATTGGACTTAAATGGATTTACATTGCAAGGATTTGAATTTACTGGATTTGTAATTTTTTCCTCTTTTGGGTACCCCATTTGTCCCATTGGGTACCCCACAAGGTACCCTATTTGGTACAGCCTACCCAGCATTTTTAACACAGCCAAAATTTTCCCTAAATTTTTATTGCATTTTTTTCAATTTTCATATTTTTTCCCCAAAACACTGACATTTTTTACATTTTTCCTCGATCATAATGTTGAAAAATGTTGGTTTGAGGTTTGAAGGGGGAAAAATTTGTTACTTATAGTCATAACAATTTCCTCAAACAACTCTTTGACCCCTATAATGGTTGAAGCATGGATAAAAAATGTCTGTGTCACTCACAACATGTGCAGAACAAAATAAACAAAGTCACCATAAAATACTCATCAGAAAAAAAAAATACAAAATATAATAAAAATAAACAAAAAAAGTTTTTATTTTTAATGGGGAGAAAAAAACCGCATTTCCATACCACAACACACCCACTTTATCACAATCTCTTTCATGTGGTATGTCAGCAATGCCTGTTTGCCATGGAAACTCACTTTTCAGATAATTCCATGTGATAAAAATAAAAGCAACACAGAGAAATTCCAAGAAAAAAATTTTCTTTGGTGCAAAACAGACATAAAAGATAAAAACAAAAAAATATTTGAAACACTCTAGACCTTACTTCACCACCTGTTCACTCGAAACCCAATTGACTCATAGCATCATCACCCTAGACCCTACTGGTTTTTGTCATTTGATCAACTGCCGTTTCCCTTTTGGTATTGTACTCGAATGACAAAAGGTCTTCTCTTAACCTTTCTCAACACTAAAACACACAATGGACGTTTGTCCAACCCTTTGACATGAGCAATATTTTTATTCCTTGTTTCAATCTATTAAATCACCCCCATCACAATTTCAATGACATTTATACATGACTCACAATTATGTCTCCCTTTTTACCTGACTTGATTTATATTTCCGAAACAAATATCCAAAGATTTAATTGGTTTCCCTTATAAAAACTTCAACTTTTCCAGTCTATTAATTATAAAAGGTAATTATAAAGTCTAAATCCGTTCCTAATTATAAAGGATAGTGGAAAAATACGAGTTGCAAATCACTGCAGTAACTTTTGTGCACATCTCTTGTAAAGGTCAAAGGATACATAACCACGTTGCATTTTAAATCCAAACGTACCTTTTAAAGCGTCAGTAAATTGTCCTCCATAATCATATTTCAAAAAGATAAACTCGTGTCAGTGTTTTCCTTATATTTCAACGGCCGTGAAAAATATCTATGAAAAAAAAATAAAAGATAAAAAAACGTTAATAACAATATGAAAAAATTAAATTCAAATTTTAATTTGTTAACGTCTCACATGCTTCACCGCAAACATTAAAAAAAATCAACGTGTTTTAAATAAATTAACTGCCAAGAAGATTGAAATAAAAGACTTGTAACGGTTTAAGTTTACTCAATTGTTCCTTAAGTAATAAGTCACCCTTGAGCCACGAATTTGAAATTTATTTTAACCTTGAAATCTTTTTTAAATGACAGTGTTGGTCCTTCGTGACAAGAGTGAGGATTAAATTATATAACGTGGAAATAAAAAGAAAAGGATTATGATTTTTTAAAGAAAAATTCTAAAAATCTATTAAAATACTAATAATCTTGTGAAAATGTGAAATTTTAGATGCACGAAGCTGTGATTTATTGCAATCTGCATGAAACAAATTAAAATTTAGGTTTATGTTGACAAATAGATTGCAACTGACTTTCAACATGATCAAGAAAGATTACTTTTATTTGACCCGTAACAAAAAGCAAAACCAGGCAGAAGTCTGATTAATGACCTCTGACCCCACATATTGACCTCAGATAACTCCTTTTACCACCAAGGGGCTCGAGATCAGATTTGATTTATTTTCATTCATCCCCAATTTTTTTCCTATTCTTAATAGCATGATATAAAACAGGAAGCTTCCAAATCAGAAGAATAAAGGATATTTATACTTGATAGTTTGTTAATCTGATGTTGATTTCCAGATATCCATGAATGGAGATGGAAGAAACAATGACTAACAGACAGACAGTCAGTCGAACATTAAAATAAACAATTTTGTGACTCATTTCTTCCTCGCAAGCAAAAGGAAATGAATTTACATTGAATGTTAGCTGCTGGGATGGGATTAATTAGAATGATGATTTAAAAAATTGATGAAAATTGAATTTATTATAACAAATAATAATAGTGCATTAAGTTGTCATGAGATCAGTTGTCAAAACAGAAAGGTTTGATCTACTTTGACAATCTTCTTCCTGGTTGCTGTGCCCAATGAGGATATCCTAGTCAAAGTATTAACAAAAAGATTTTAAGTGACTAAAATTCATTTGAAATGAGTATTGTACCTGAGAATCTGAAAATCAGTTTCAGAGTCATTTTTTGTAGAATTTTTTTATATAAATAAATGCAGTTTTAGACTTTTAGTTTCTAAAATTAATTTGCTTGCATAACTGCAGATTTGTTCCTATTTTTAGCAGTTGTATTGAATTGCATAAATGAAATGATAACATCTAAAGGGGGGAAAAGCATCAACTGTGTAATGGCTTTAGTTTTAAGTTGTTTAGTGCCCGGCCGTTATTAAAATTTGAAAAATTCGAGTTTTGATGGAGACAGGAAGTGGTTTTTGAAAGTAATGCCGGATGTGACCTTCGAACTAACGTCTGGTAACCAAGACAACACAGTAAGGGGAGGGAAAACATGAAATTACTAAATCAACACTTAATTTTTTTATATAATTTAGAAATTTATTCTAACTGCAATGTACAAATAACAAATCACTTCAACGTGTTTACGTTTATAATAAATATACAGTACAGTACATAAATCTATCGTCTCCCCATTCCATTTTATATTCATCACTCGTTATAAAAGAGAAAAAAAAATCGTAAAAATTTTCTATCCTAAAAATTAATCTAATTTCAGTCATAAATAAGAAAAAAAATCAGACTTGGAAACATAAATCAAATGGAACAAACAGCTCAAATGTCAAGATACCAGGAGTCAAAGCCACTATAATGCGATATATTGACATCATAAAAAATAAGTTAAAATCAATTTGTAATCTACTCTTTTCATACAAGGATATATCTTATCGACATGTCAGCAAATTTGAAAATTAAAAATCACCTCAAGCCTATCATTACATAAATGAAAAAAATTCCTGATACTATTGTAATTGTAATAAACATCAGTTTTAAGTAATGGCGCTTCTAATTGGACTGAAGTGAAGAAAACAAAGACAGAAGTCTCTAGAATCTGACATCATTCTGATGATGTTTTAAGATGAGTTTTGTCAATTCAGTCATTTCAAAACCCTGAAATTTTGTGTAGACTAAATATTTATGTAGAATGCAGTGATTTAGTAGCCAGGGTACTCGAATTCTATACCATAACGAATAGGATTCTTTAAATTTTACGACAAGATGAATGGGGTTGACAAATTGGCTAAAGTGCTCCGTAAAAATAGTTTATTTTTAAACTAAAGTGCCATTCAGAATAAAACAAACAAAATTTTGTCACTGATTAATTTATCACATTAAATAAATATTATTTTATTGATAGAATTAATACAAAGTTAAACTATAATATATGTAATCAAAATTTATAATGCAATGGAATTTCTTAAACAAATTTGTTTTAGAAATCTCAAAAAATAAATACAGGGCGGAATAAAAGTCTTAACCAGACCAAATAAATGGTTAAAGATAAACAAAATCTGTTTGATTGAGCTCATAGGATAGGTGGGGTAAGCCCAATCCAACGATTCACTTAAATTTGACCTTATTTAAGGCTCAAATGCATTTGTAATTGAAAAAATAGACCTAGCTTGGTTTTGATCCCACCCCAAATCCTGTTTTTTTCAAAAATAATTCCATATCAGAGATATGAAGAAATATCATTTTTAGACCAATCAGAGGATCGTCTACGACTCTCGATTAGATATTTCTCTCCATTTTTAATGGATCAAAAGGTGGCAAGGGTTTGACCTCGAAATCAAGGTCAGAAGTCAAATTTGCGTGAATCGCATAAGATCAAGGTCAGAGGTCAAATTTGAGTGAATCGTATAAGCTCAATCAAACACACCGATTTTGTTTATTTTAATTAAATTATTTGGCCTAGTCCAGACTTTCATTTCACTCTGTATAATAAAATAAAATATAATATAAAATATACCGAAAGTTGTTTACCCATTCTAACCCAATTTCACAACTTCGAATCCAACCATTCCTGTCGAACATGTTAATTGGCATCAGGAAGATGTTGTCCACCTGGACTTGTAAATTACCCGCTTGGACAGACTCAACCATATACTTGTCACGTCCGCCCAGGACATGTCAAACTATTCAGTTCGAAAACAAGAGGATGGATGCCTCATTTTAGCAACACCCAAATCTCCGGGATGACATAATAAGGGGACTGCAAATAACAACTTACAAACCTTATCTGACAAAACTAGTTAGCGAAGCAAATAATGACAAATAACTTTAAATTCCTTTCTTTTAGTGTTAACATCTGCTAAAAACAGATACGGTACATGAAATTTAAGGTGGTCCGCAACTTTTTTTTTAAAACTTAAATTATGACTTTACCCAGATGTTAAAAGGAACATATAGGAGGGGGCTCGTGGAGTTCTCTGCTGCGCGTGTACTAAATCTGAGTTGATTATTGCCTTCATCCTCGATATAGGAAAGACTATGAATTATATTCTTCCATATTGCTCCTCTAGCGAACATCTGTTGATGGCTTATCGTGTATGAGATTCGCTAAGCTTCGGCAAACATCGCTTATTACTGCTGACAAACATCTGAAAATTGTTCTCATAATTTTACGGGAGGTTAATCAGATTTTCAAATCTGCTAATTGCAATTCTTTTCTAGAATTTTGTTTATATTTATATCCTTGCATACAATTTACCTAGTTTTTTTTTCTCACGCAATTTTGCGCAGATAAATTTTTCTTTATGATATTGATAGGAGAAAGTAATTTTTTTTCTACAACAATTTTTTTTGTTGAAGTAATTCAATCAATCACTGCCTAAAAATAAAAAAAACAAAACAAAACCTTCTAATTAACCTTACACAAAGCAGTGCTCACATTCATTCATACACCACACGATTGTGCTTTTGCCTCTCGACTTTTCGCCTTTGGGCTTAGAAACATTTATTATAATTCATTGTTCACAGTACAAATTGGGCTTCATACCATGACATTTTATTGCGAGACTCACTTGGGTTGGGTCTGGTCTTTGGGCTGCAACTTCCCACCTTTAGGGCACCACAAATGGGATTGGCAACGACAATAACAATCCTTGTGTTATACCAAACATTAAAATTAAACGTTTCACACAGTAATCCATTCATCTCGAGTATCAAACCACAATATACCAGCAGAAATAACAATTTTAAAGCCAAACACCCACATGAAACCCATGCAGGGAAGAAAACCCAGCTGTATACTGTAAAACCCTCAAAATCGTTTTATAAATTATTGTTTATACCGCACCATCAATAAAATATTAATTCATTTGATGCTATCAAAGTATGGCACGCGTCACAACATGGTGCCCTGATCTTTGTTTCAAACATCAGCTGCCCACAGCCCGCATCAGGGACTAATTCTCCTTATCCACAGCTGCATTTTACACTCTTGCCCACCCCCAACTCGCCAATCCCCACCCTCGACCGACGCCAAATCATCAGGGGCAACTGCAAATGAACCGGTATGGGGCAATATGCGCAGGTTTTTTTTTCTTGCAAGCATCCAATCAAAGTCGAACAAAGAGACGCTCAACGCAGGTAAAAATATCACAACAAAGGTGAAGTTTAACCATGTGATTGCAACATCATTAAACACGCGTCCCCTGTCTAGATTTTTTTTTTTTTTTTTTTTTTGGGCATGAAGAAAAAGGATGAAATTAATTGTTCTACAAGACTACAAGTCATCATTGCACCTGGAGTGAGGATAAAGGTTGAAATGTTAAAAAAAAGGACGCCGAAATGAAGAGCGTAAACACGTGTACGTTTAAATTACATGGAGTAACAAACACTCGGATTCGTTGATGCAATTTTAGATTAGTTTTTAAGTTATGGGATTTTTATGATTTTTATATTCATAATTTTATGATGAAATAAAGCGCTTTATCACTTTTCATCACTGTTTTTGAACATCAGTCATTTCACTAATAATTATCAAGTACTTTGCAAGTCATTCTAGAAAGTCGTTAGTAAAACGACACCTTTTTGCTCTCTCAATCCTCCATCTTTCTGAGAGAAAAAAAATGGGGAAAAAATTTACTATCGCATTTGGGTAGTGTTTAATTGGCTTTAAGTGGTGCATGCAGTAAAAATCAACTTGTAAAACAGATGGGTAGCGAAAGTAGATTGTAAAACGGTCCAAATGGTTGCCCAAATGAGGCCATTAGGTGCCTTATGGCGTCTTATTGTGTCCAATTACAAGACATGAATCAAAGTCAAATAGCCGATGGTTTAGATAAGTGGACCCAGATCAAGGGACGAGCCAAAAATCCATCAAAATTATAAGCCACAAATGAATTCCTTTTTATTTTACTCTTCATATTTCATCTTAAAATTAAAATGTCAAAAAATTTAAAGAAAAAAATTCTAAATAATACAGTTCGTAAACCATATTAGCAACGCGTTGCATGAAAATTGCAAATTGCGATCGGGACACGTGCGAGTTGGCAGCTGCTTGAAAAATTAGGGTTTACAGTCATCAAGAGATGAGGGGCGAGATGGTATCGCGTTCATTAGGCATAAAGATTACGCGTGATTTGACATATGTAGAATGCAGATATAGAAAAGATGGTAAATAAAACTTTGATGTTTAATTAATTTTGCAACGCAGTTTCTTAAATTAAAATGTCTAAAAATGTAATGAATGAGTGAAGGAGACGTTATTTTTCAAGATTCTGACGCGTACACGCGTGGTTGCCATCTGTTGGCTGCACAAATCTACACACGCTTGTCAAAAATTTTGAAAAAATGTGGCATCACCGAAACTAATTTTAATTTGGAACGAATTCAAGCTTCGTCTATATACTATTAAAAAATAGAATTAAAATTAATTATTATTAATTGCGGTGTATACTTCTTGTGCGACTCAGACTTCACAGGGGAGAACAAAAGTCTGGACACAGCCAAATAATTTCTAAATGGTTAATGATAAACAAAATCTGTTTGACTGAGCTCATAGGAAAGGGGGTAAATCCAAATTTGCCCTCTGACCTTGACTTCGAGGTCAAACACTTTCCATCTTTTAATCCATTTAAGATTTGAGATGGGACCAAAACCGAGCTTTGAGCCTTTTTTAAAAAAATTATAAATGCATTTGAGCTCTAAACAAGGTCAGATATTAAGTGAATCATTCGATTTGGCCTACCCCTCTTACCTAAAAGGTCAATCAAACATTTTGTTTATCTTTAACCATTTAGAAATTATTTGGCCGGGACCAGACTTTTGTTCCATCCTGTATTGTATATACTAAAACTAGTATAAAATAAAAGAGGAACATTTTTATTATTGCCATTTAAACCCACACACTCAGGCCTAAGTGGATTTCATGATAGAGCCTTAACTTCAGTTTAATTTCCGTTTCAGCTTTCTATTTTATGGATTAGCTGTGTAAACTTCACTGTACTTAAATTGCAATTTCCGAAACAACGTGAGCAGATAAGCCTAATCTCGTGATCGTTACAGTCATTTCCTTAATTTCCTTTTAAACTCAATCGATTCAAGTGTTTCAACAAGGACTGAGTTTTTTTATACAGTATATTAAAAATGTCACAAAAGTTATATGTAATTTGATTCACGACCAAGCACTATATGCTGGTATGGTTTCATTCTCTTCTCCTACGGGCCACACCCCATCACGTTTGCCTATCACGCATTACTTCAAAAGTCATTTAAAAATTTATAGTAATTACCTCTAATTACCTTTAACCCACCCACAAACTCAAAACTTATCATTAACTCGCTTCAAACCATCAAAACTCATTTTTAAACTTCAAAAAATTAAAAATTGAAAATAGAAAAAAATTTAAAAACTCACATGCCAGTATCGTACATCACTTGAGTTTTTTTAATTCCAGTAAAAAAATTAAATTAGCCCACAAATAACAGGTGTTGTCTTTATGGCAGCACAGATGCAAGTTTTTGCTGAGTGAGTGCTAAATAAGGGACGAGCAAGCAAGCCAAGTTGAAAATTAGTTCTTACTCCCATAAGAGAAACAAAGAGAACCCCATAGTGTGATTTTAAGTGACCTCTTTATCATCTATCATCGAAAGACGGCATTACTCACACAGTGGGGATATTTTTTCACATATTACTAGTAAATAATTTTATAAAATGACATTTCACTTAGTAACTTAATTCCAAGCAGTACAATTTCATTAGTGTGACTGTTAAATGTTGTAATGTCACATTCATTTTTCTCCATTAATGAAAATAAAATAAAATTATATTAAATAATATAAAATAACATGAGGAAAAAAGACAAAACCTGAAATGCTAATATACCACAGCTTGCGTTTGATGCAAGACTGCACACCACACCTGCTGGATGGAAATAAAAAAAGGGATCATACATTTCCCTTAATTCCAGTTTAACACGCACAGTACAATTCATTAGTGTTAAATCCAAGTGTTAAATAATACAAGTGCTGTTTATACCTAATCATACACAGTAGTGCGCAAAATACGTGGTATTTTAAATAATTTATAGTTTTTACATACAAAAATAAAATGTAAAATAAAAATGCTTAAATTATTTGTAGGTGAAAAATCGTATTTAAAATATATACTATGATTACTAGGGAGTGAGATAGTTATTTATTAAAAATTTAAATTAAAAACCAACTAAATAGGGTCTACAGTAGATGATTTGACTATATTTCTGTACTTATTTCAGTATTTTATGACAAGAAAAATAATTTATTTAAATAACTATCTCTCCTTAGTGATTATTGTATAGTGAAAATATTTTTATATCATCAAATATTTAAAAAAAAAATTCCTAACGATAAAATATTTTCATTAATACAAAAAAAAAATCGATATTTATATTTTTTTAAAACTACAAAGGATGTATTTTTGCCCATCCCTGATATTACATGAATAAAAACTGATAAATCCTTCATTTCCGGTCCCTTTATTGCGACGAGTATTTTTTTCTCGAGAAGAAATGTCATAACAGATGTCTGAACTATTTTGTTTACGATGATTTGAAACCCGAAACCAACATTTTTTACATTTCCGATTTCAAAAAAAAATCTTTAAAAATTCAATGAAGCAAGAGAATTGAGAAGGAAACGGAGGAGGAGTCGCAGTACATCTGGTCAATTTGTCCTGTCCAGCATGGGGTAAATGCGATACGCGAAACGTTTTTGGGGTAAAAAGGGTCAATCCTGTGGCACACGACACCTGTCTGCCACTGGACACCATCACAGTATGAGTTTTTGGTGCGCAAAGGGATTATCCATACAACACGAGCACAATGCATCAAAGAAGGCATCAAAGGGGACGACAGGGAAAATGCGGAAATGAACATCTGTTTATTTCCTACTATGCAACAGACCAACTGCATTCTGTTTACATAAAAACCTTAAAAAATATTTCTAAATTACCTATGGTTTTCTGCAAATCCAGCATTTGCTTCACTTCAGCCTTAACCCTACTTCCACACGACGTTTCGGGTGTTTCTTTGGTCTTGGGGAGACCTTCTTCCGTCAGAGGATTAAATTTGTATCTCGCTTCGACTCGTTTAGCATCATCTTGAATGGCATCGCGACATAATTGCAAATTTTCTTCCTTTTTCACACTCAGAGGTCGATCGTCACCGAAATGCTGCATGGAGATGAGTAAATAGATCTGCGAAAATTAAATGGAATGTAGTTAAGTGTGGTTGTCGGTGGAGAAACGAGGTATGATGAGTGAATCAAATATCGGACCAATGGAAAAAAAGAGGTTGCAAACAAGGTTACAAAATGGGTGGCGTTGAGCAATGAGGGAAAGATGTTAACTCTTTATCTACTGATTCCATTCCGTGATTGGTCCATTTTATTAGTTATGAAAAATAATTTGAAAATTTAAAAAAAATATATGAAATAATTATTTACAAAGTGATATAGAATTATTTTTATTACTTTTTCATTCTGAAATAAAGAAACAAAAGTTTTCAAGGCATTATTAATGAGAGTTAATGTAGATAATAATAATTTTTTTTTTTTTTAATAATAAAATTTTTAATTTTAGTATTTCAACCATTCATTTTTTTTTGCTCATCGTTTTCTGAACTAGTTCAAGTATTTCCTTTTCCTGTGGACGCCATGGGGCACACCTTACTCTATGAACCCCATGCTTCATTTTAGGGACGGGCTTCCTGGATCAAAAAAAAAACTAAATAATCCTACTTGAAATAAATATTAAATTATTTTATATAAAAAAAATATTTTTGTAATAAACACGTGAGATCTAAAAGTTGCCATGAAATCATCGATAAAAGAATTGCGTGGGTGTATCAAGTAAATGTACACAGAGAATGAAGTAATTCTTTTATTTGAAGGAAGGATGGCGTGATAAAAGAATCCAAACAGGTGACCAACAGTCTGATATAGCAGTCAGTCATTTCTCATTCTCAAGTGTTATTCAATGTTAAAAAATAAACAAAGAGGAGAATTTGAACTTTCAGATCTCAATGTGTACTTTTGCTGCGAGTAGATTAGATAATCGACTTATAAGATCCATAACACATAACTAGATATAAAAGGATTAGATTTTTCATGTAGTTAAAACAAATGTAAATAGAGAAATGATAAATACAGAATAATATATAGAATATATAGGTTTTCAGCTTAAAGTTATACTCTTTAAGAATGCATCCTTTTTCATGGTCATTTTATTCTACTTTTTTCTGTTTGTTATCTGCTGGTCTTTTTTTCGGTTTACAAAATAATAATAATAACAAGATATAAATATTTATGAGCGTGTATGTGTCGTAGTTTTCGAGATAAGCCAAGACCATCTTTAAAGAACGGCCCAAGTTCAGATAAAAGAAAAATATTATCTACAACATTTTTGAATTTGATTAAAAATGTAATGAAAATTTAATAAAAATAATTCTTTCAAGAATTAAAATCTGGAATGTATAGAGAGCAACAAAAATTTAGGGTTTTTATTAAATAAATGAAAAACAAATCATCAATTAATTTGAAATTTTAAATATTATTTGAATACCTACAATTGTGTATAATTTGTTTTTTAAATTAAAATATTTAAATGCAAATTATTACAAATGGCGTGACAAAACTTGAGTGTCTCATTCACAGCCATAAATGTTTTGATTCAGCGTTATTTGCAGTTTAAATACGATATTTTCAGTTTGGAATTAAATATTTATGATTAATCGATGATTTGTTTTTGATTTATTTACGATAAACTCTAAATTTCAAAGTTTTCTCTCACACAGATGAAACCCGAACTTTAAATTGGTTCACTTGCTTGTCAAGCCTCAGAGAACACATTTGGGATTTAAATACATCAGTGCATATTAAGCAGTTAATTAAGTCAAAGGGTTAAATCATTTCGAGCACATTCAAAAGGTGTCATTCAACATCAAGTGAGCGTAAACCAACATTGAATGCCCCCACTCATACACAAAAAAATGTTGGAAGGAGGGAACCACATCACTGGTCAAACTATTTAGCATGATAATAAAAGCAATGGCAATGTCCTATCTAGTGTTGTATGTTTAGTACTAAAGTATTTGATAAGTGTTAAACAAAAAAAAAATTTCAACACAAGTGATGAAAATCATTGGGTTCTTATTATATTGACTTCAACTTCACTTCACCAGATGCAAAGGACAAAGGTTTTTTATGACCTTTAGGAGAAGGAAGTCATTGCACACTGTTGGTGGACTCTGGACCAAATGGAACACAGCTGCACTAAATACTCGCAAGTGCAGAATGGAAAATTAAAAATTAAAAATAAAGATGATATAATCTTAATTTTAATCGTAATAATTATATAAAATTCAAAGAAACTAAACATTCCACAATTAAAAATATTTTTCCATCGAATTCATCAATGGGGTGTATGTCAGAAAAGGGGGCAGCAACGTGAGCAACGATCCCCATAAACCGGAAGCACACATTTCAATTGAGATCAATATAGATTGAAGATTACATACACACGCGCCTTTCCCTTCTTCCATTTCAGTCGAGCGAGTGGAGAAAACACGCCGCAGTCCAAAGCAACGAGTGTCCGATTACATGGCATCTTGCCGACATAAATTCATTGGCAATGTGGATAATAAAAAAATTGTGTAAATAAATAAATAGAGTAAGTTTGAGATGTAAGTTATAACGTAAACACTCACTCTTCACATTCGTAATTGTATGGAATTCTAAGGTTAATATTGGAGGGGATGTCTATAGAAAAGGGTTGAATTCAATGGGTCTGGAAAAATGTTTGGAATTCAGGAAAACCCCCATTGAGTTGAGATAAAAATAAAATCGTTATGTGATATTTGAGATGTGTTGCAGATGATGGAAAATGTTTTCGACTCGCAACACTAATTTTAGACTGACAGACGTCGAAGGAAAGGAAAGGACACGTGCAAAAAGGGTACTATTCAAAAGGCAATAAAAACAACACTGTGTAACCTTTTAGTAAATAAATTATAAGAAAAAAATTTCCACGTTAAATTTATCACTCCCAGCTAATAAAATTTGTAAAAGACATGAAAAAAAAAATTTGCAAAAATTGTGTAAAAATTTTGCAAGAGTTTGGCCATTTTTTCTTTTTTTGTTTGTTGCAAAAATTTTTGCAATTTAAACCAATTTAAAACCAATTTAAAACAAATCTAACATTTAAAAAATGTTTGTAAAAATAAATCTGCTGGATTTGCAACATTTTTGTACAAAAAAGCCCCAAAAGTCAAAATTTGAAAAATATTTGCAAAACGACTGAAATTCTGACAGAAAAATGCAAAAATTTTACAAAGTTTTCTTTAGCGGGGCTGATATTGCTTTGAACGCTTAAAACCCACAAATCAACTTGGAAATTTTCCTCTAATCACAACGGATTTATTTGACATAATTACTATCATTAAATCACTCAAATCGCAACAGATTTGTAGTTTTGACTTTTGACTAACAAATGAACCTGATTTGTACTAATTTTAATAATCCGTACGTAACGTACTTGGAACCGGTTAAAAAAAAAACACATTTAAAACACTGGAAACAAAATGTTGTTAATTGCAATGTATATAAACCTTGTTTGTGTAGATAAATCAAATGTTTAGGGAATATCTTTTGCATAAATCCCTCTGACCTCGAGAAGATGAGAAGGGAGGACCCACGGGTAGCTCGTAACCCCCCCTAAGGATGTGAGGCTGGTTTTTCAGCTTGCCTGCACATGCCATCTTTGCGGGGGCGAATTTGAGCCACGAGGCGGGCACGCGACAACATCAAGGCCGCACAACACAACCTTATGCTGCATATTTTGAGAAAATTTTAAGTGTGCGATCGCAAAAATGAAGAGTTCTATCTGGAATGAGTTTTTTCTACATGGAAACTTTAATATTCCGTTATTTATTCACTCGGATAATTATCGGAAAGTTGTTTTTCAACGATAACGTAATTAATAAAGGGGAAAATTCGCGACGTCTGGTGGATAAACTGTACAACGGTTGGCAATTGGCAGATTAACTCATCAAATTTCATCATTAAAATTATCCAGAAATTTTTTTCTCATGTTGATTTTCATGCAATTCCATTTGAGATAAGGAGTCAGTAAAAGGGTTTGGGGAAAAAATGATTTCAAGGTGGCTGGTTGGTTGGTTGGTTGTGTGCAAAGAAAAGAAAGAAAGAAGTCTCTGTCTCTTGTCAAAATTTTTCTATTAGTGAGAAACCAGATGCCACTTCAACTTCAAGGTAGATTGGAATTGTCTTTTTACATCTACACCTGACACCTCGCACACAATCAAAAAATTCATGTCCTTGTTAACGACCTTGAAACCAAATCCCTTATCTCGTGTGACGTACAGCGGGTATAAACTATCACGTTCTCAAAGGCATGTACCCAACCAAACTGGCAAAGATCAATTTACAAACCGTTTGTACAAATTCATTTCATGGCAAATAGCATCATGAACTCAAATCTCAAAAGAAAAATAAATACATTCGATACTAAAATAAACAGGAAAAAAAATTGAAAGTTTTATAATTTGAAATTTTAAATGTAAACAAAGTTTTGATTTAAATTTTTTTTACCGTAATAAATTATTTTTTATGCATTTCTTGCACGATAAAAAGGGTTGTTAAGGTTTCCAGCAAAGCGTAACAAGTTGGGTCTTGTCTGTTTGCAAGGAATGACGTCATTCTAGGAAATAGGTAAGACTCGCATCGGTGACATCATTCAAAACATCAAAAATCAATCTCAGTCGACAAGAATTTGAGTGCAAGTTTCTAAATTATTACACTTTTCACATTAGTTTGTCGTTGCGTCGACATTAGAGCACAAAACGAAGCGAGCAAAATTTAAATTTAGTCCGTTAATGCACTTTCGAACACGCCCAAGCTCAGACAAATCACAGCATTTAGAAAGTTTTCTTAATGCAATTTTAAAATTTCATCAAAATTAATATCAAATGTAGAAAAATTAAGCAAAGAAATGAAAGAAACCACAGGAAAAATATAAAACAAGCTTCTCTTACCGGATTACAGTTCAATTAAAGCAAGAACAAAGATTAAACCTACCAACATTTCGTCTTCAAACCCCCAAAATCGCACGGAATATGCGCAGTTGTCATATCAAATTTAGGTCTTCTTCATTACCAATTCCAAGAAGGGATAATCAACTCGAGAAATCTACCATTTCCTCAAATTAAAAAAACCCCCACCCTGTAATTTCCACTCAAATTTAACCTCGGAAAAGAAATAAATCCAAAAAAAAAATGCCAAAAATTAATTTTCAGCATCAAAAAAATTCAAATTATTTTTTTTAAACCGGGAAAAAAAATAATTAAAAATCCAAACTCGAAAAACCATCCAAATTGATGGAGAAAGAGGGCGCAAGATGAAGGTGGGGGCATCGAGGTAAAAAGGAGGGTGAAGGGATACTTTAACGGACTTCCAACCGTCAACAGACGCCAGCGATTCAAATGACTCATGCCTTCGGGCACCGGTCTCCCTCACCCCCAAAACCGACCAATGCGCGCACAGAGCATCTCTCGTGATCACTGACGTCATCACACTCCCAGGGGTGCTTCGTCCTGATTGGTCGGGCAAAAATAACCAAATGTCAAGGGCTCCGAATGGCACTCGCGGTTCACTCATTTTCTGGAGCCCAGCGAGCACGGGCATCATGAGTATGGTCGTCGGAACCAGTGTGTTTATGGACCTGGACCGATGCGAACGTAGACCACGGCGCGTCACGACGGCGCGTCGTCAATTATTCGCGGTGGATCACGAACAGACTCGCCTTTTGCACAAACTCGAAATGGCTCGCATCTCGAGAGATGACGAGAATCGATATAACTTCAATTTTCAATTGGAAACACCAATTCCCGGACGCTACGAGTGGGTCCCGGTCCCGGTACCCGTCGACGATGCAGCTCGTGATACGACATCACAAACGACGACGCCTCCTGCCAACAACACGTCGACGACGAAACAAACTGCCATCACCGGTAAATATTTCAATTTTTATTTTGTTTATTTATTTGTTTACTTTTCTTTCCGTGCTGGTAAAATTGGATTGATCGACGAACGGTTCGAGTTTCATCTGACTTTCCTCGTAAATGGGGGGTCACGAGTAAAGCCCAAAACGTAAACAATTCGGGTAAAATGGAGTGCGCACGCTCGTTTTGCAAGTTGCAACAGGGCTGTGGCTGTCAGGGGCTTTTAATACGTTCCTCCCTGTTTCATCAGTCTTGATGCTCGAAACGTGACTTATTTAGTGCGTTTGTTTTGTTTTTTTTTTTAATATTTTTTTTTTTATGGATGAATTGGGTAATTGCTTTTCGAGTTGCGTTTGTAAGTGACAGTGTGTGGGAGATTTCTTTTTTAAATTTTTAATGATGATTAAATCTGTTAATGGATTTGATTTTTTTTCTCTCTTTAAAAAAAATCATTTAATCTAGAGTACTTGTTAAGCAGCTGTTTAGGTACTTAAACTTTAAATTTAAAGTTCTTGTTGGGTCGAAGGAGTTTTATTATGGTCAGTTATGGGTTGTTTTATCGTTTGGAATGTTTAAATTGGTTTAAGGAAGGAATTTTGTGAGTTTTGGAAAAAGCTGATGCAATTTTTTCGAGTTGTTAAGGGAGAGGAATTTGGGTAACGCATTTTCCAAGTAGCAATTTGACTAAGGATCAATCAACAACCGCCTCAAACATTGACAAGAGGTGTTATTATGTATTCATTTAAGCGGTATTGATACCACGGACATTAATGGATTGGTCGTCAACCCCTAATGTCACCAGTTTTGGAATTCTGTTACCCGATGGCGCTCTGTACAGTTACCCTTTGATTTAATGTCGTAGATTAAAAAGACCCAATCATTTTGCATTCAAAGCAAGGAACCTTTAGTAATTTTTTTTAACGTAGCCCTGGGATATTTGATAAGTCAAATTCCGATGTTTGGTCTTGTAAAATCGTAAAATGTTTCTATTTCTTTATGGAATGATTCAATTTTTTTTATAAATAAAATTTTCTTAATTTTGTCAGCAGGTCCACGCGATTTTGTTGTTACATAAGTTCATTTTTGGGGGTTTGGATTAACGATCCGACTATCATTCCCAAAAATTATACAAAATGCAGAACAGTTGGGTCTTGTGTGCTAGGTGTGGCAGCCACAGCGCGTTGTGACTTGTTTAGCTTTTTAGTTTCTTTGATCATTTATTTTCTCGGAAATCATCCGAGAAAATTGTCTGAAATGACACATGAATGAATAGTCCGTTATATTCTACACAATACTGAATCAGTACCAGTAATTTAATACATTTCCCCTATTCTTACTCAGAACAATCCCAATTAGTGTAACTAATTTGCAGTTGGAAATAAATTATATCAAATATCAATACTCCCACACACTCACTGTCAGTATCTGATATTTCCGAGAATTTCGTCTCATCCAGCAGCCAAATTTAGAATCTAGTGAAGTTGAGTGCGAAGGCAAAAAGGTAAAATTGATTGACGCGTAAAAAATTGTAGTTTGCAGTTGTTGTTTTTTTTCCCCATTGGAAAATTGTCACTCACGTCACGTGTGACAAAATTTTTTTCTCTAGTGGGAGGTTAGTGGAAGTTCTCTTTCATGGCATTTTTTTGGATGTGATACTGAAAAATGGGTGAATTGTTTTAAAAAATGTCTTAAATGCAGACTACACATCAAAGGTGTGAAGTTGGGAAAAATTTTGAAATCAATTTTAAATTATTTCTGGGAATCCGGTTGCTAAATTCTTCAGTAGTTGATGTGGTTTCAGTTTTAAAAAGGGCTTTTTTCAGTAGTCCTTCCAGATTTTTATCCAGATTGGCAGCTACTGAACACAACACGTCAAAATATTCAAGGTTATAAGCGCAGTTCGAAACTTCCGCGCCTTTCACAACATCATAAATACTAAAGGGCACCAGCTGGTGCCAAAGTTCTCACTTAACGGGCAACATGTGAGTTGACCGACCAAGACTATTCCGTTAAAACTTAAAGAACCCACAAAATTTTTTTAAAATGTAATTTAATTTTTAAGCATTCAAAAAGCATCAAATGATATCATTGCTCAACAACTTGCATCGGAGCACGACTCCACCCAACTAATTGGTGTAAAACTCAACCAACGGTTATCTAGTTTACACAAATAAAAAAAATAATAAAAAATAAAAGAAGTACAATATCTATATAAAAAAAAAGCAAAAACCAGATCACGCGCTTGAGAACCTTGCAGGCAAAGAAGGGAGGGGAGGAAAAGGAAAAAACAGACACCCATCCATCCTCACCATCACTTTTCTTCCTCCAAACATAAAAACTAGCCAATTTGAGTATGTAACACATTTGTTACACTTTCCAATCATTAAATTGCAATCACCTTATTAAAAATAATCGCATGCATTCATCGCTGCGAGCAATACAACCAAAAAGTTGTCCATAACCGTCAACCCGGCGGTCATTTATTGTGAAAATCTACACCAAAAACACATTAACATCTATTTATCCATCTTCAATGATTGCAGTCTTTATAAATAAAAAATTAAAAATAAAAACATTGATATATGACTCTGCTTTTTCTCTCCTTATAACTTTTTCATCATTTCTTTTTATATTTTTATTTTTTATTTTTTGCAATAAACACTGACACGTAGTCAACGATGAGCTGCATTCGACCCCTCCCTCTTCCCATTTACATCGACTGAACCGGTTTTACCTCGACGTGGATGGACCTAAGGGTAAAACCCCTGGGATTTCTGGTGCACGCACCACTGATGCTAAATCTCAGCTCGCAACCGCAAATTGCAAACCCTGTATCTGCATTTGGACTTGCTGTGCAAGTAATTGCGTCATTGCAAACCGTCAATCCACTTAATCTCGAATTTCTCGCCCACACAAAGCGTGTTTTCCACGCTTAAAACACATTTTTTGCAACAAATTATCACCACAAAACACTAATTCAACCCCACTTTAATGGCATTTTCCAAGAAAGGAGAAAAAAAACTCCCGGAACATTCATCGGAATCACCACCTCATTCTTTACATGACTCACGAGTCACAACACTGTTTTCTAAGGTGTGCACAGGAAGCGGAGTCATCCGGGATGATGGGGTTAAGTAAGAAATAGGGGAATTTTATGCAGAAGGAACCGAAATGACTCCAATAATCGATCAGGGAAAGAAAACTAGGAACAGAAATTTGCATTTTTTAAAAAAAATTAGTAAATCTACGTCCACAAGCTTCGATAAGAGAAAGAATGACGTCACAGGCCCGGGGAATTAAAGCCCATGCATCCTTTAGCTATGCAGCTCAGCTCGGCTCGGCTCGGCTCGTTGACCGCAGGACCGAAGGCCATTGCTCTGGCAGCAGTTAGTTGTGCTGTATTTGGAAGGAAGATGGAGGTGCACCAATGAAAACAACTTGCGTAATGGATGTGGTGGGGTGTGCATGAGCGCGCACGTGGGAAGGATCTCTCTCGCTCTCCATTCCCTACCCCGCCTGCCCCTTACTCAGCGAGGCCCTGTGGCAGCAAATGGGAATGATCCTCACCACTACCTCACACTTGGCAGCGGGTCAAGCGAGTTCATGGCCGGGGAAAAGTGAAGTGAAGGAGAGGAGAGGAGAGGAGAGGAGAGAGGAGGGGATTTGAACGGGTTGAGATTGGAAGATGAAAAGGGACACAAGCACAGTCCAAGGTTATGGCTTCAAGTGGTTAATAATAAAATGGGATTTTGATTGATTATTTTTAGGGGAGATGAAAAAAATGAGTTGGAAAAAAAAGTTCAGTTAGTGGGTGTCACGTGAGGAAAAAAAATTTGAAATTTTTTTTAAAGTTTCTGGTCGAGTTTTGTACCGTATGTTTTTTGAGGAATGTTGAGGGAAGTTAGAAATTATTGTAGTATAGTTTTTTAAGGGTTAAATGAGTTAAATTATAAGAAAAAAAATTATTTTTGAATTTTTTTTCAGTTTTTTGAAATTTGTATTTGTTGTTTTTTTTCTAAAGTTTGATTCTAAGTATTTTCTTTATTTTCTTTCTTCCTTTTCAGAAAATTTCCTTTTGGGTTTTTCTGTGAAATTTTGGCGGGAATTTTTTGGGTCATGTGAAAGCTTTGTGGCAGTGTCAGTGAGTTTACTCTAAAAAGGAGGGGAAGTGTCACACTAGTAGAACTAGTGTGAACTGAGCCACGAGTTACTGTGTTTACTGTATTTTCTCGTATACCTACTGAAATAAAATTAAAATTGACATTTTATATTATCGTTTATTTATAAATAATAATTTTTAAATTAATAACAAGAATGTTAATATCTAACTCGACTTGAAGTTTGTTATTGTTTTGTTGTCTTTTAGTTGGGCAGTAAGATGAGATATTTTTTTAAGTGTCAGTTCGGTTCGGTCCATAGATTAAGAACTAGAGATAAAAGACCAATGTGCTAACAGCAGGGAAATTGGAACACTTTCATCTTTAGTTTTTGACATGGGAAGAAAAAAA
The DNA here is from genome assembly GCA_034695885.1 of Geophilus flavus. Classification (NCBI taxonomy): domain Eukaryota; kingdom Metazoa; phylum Arthropoda; class Chilopoda; order Geophilomorpha; family Geophilidae; genus Geophilus; species Geophilus flavus. The sequence continues at coordinate 820 of JAQFZO010000698.1, read as the reverse complement.
AAACTCAGTACTTTGGAAGTAATAACGAGAAAACAGAAAAATATTTACTATTAAAACCACAAAAACAAGTATTGTGAAATATGAAACCTCGAGAACTGTTAACTTCTATAAAAACAATTCTGCGTAAAATGACAGAAACTATTCCTTATCAGCGATTTGTTTATCAGAGTAGAGTACGGATTATATTTCCACACATTCTATTTACGATGTGTGTAAAAATTGCCTCGTAACATCCTGAAAATAATATCGAATTAATTATGTATATCCACATTATTATTTGATGATAAAACTTTTTATAAAAATTTCACTTCTACGAATTACGGATCGCACGACAAATTACGCAATCGTGCATTTAAACTTTTTTTTTCATCCACCTAAAATATATTTTAAGTTCAAGGCAGTGACCAAACCAAGGTCGTTTCTACTACAGGGTCAGTGGAACTGCAAACACAAGCCTCGAGCACAATCGAGGGGTGATTTCACTGACACAAAACGAAAAAAAATTATTTCCACTTTTTATAATGATGTAATCAAAATAAAACCGTTATGAAAATACGATTTTTAAATACGAAAAATAATAAATAATTTTCTTTCTCCCTTTTAGATTTTATGCGGCAACGAAAGAGGTTGTCGACAGAAACAACGACGACGACGAAGAAGAATAAGTCTTCGTAACAACACCAACCTATAAGGTAAGCAAAAATAGTAATAGTAATAATTACATAATTACACAATCATCACCCACACAAACATCGGGATCTTTAAGAGAAAAAAAAAAGTAGGAACCAGTTTGTTGGTGCTTTATAAATAAACTAGTTGG